>JARFJB010001352.1:1950000-2107500 GCA_036346205.1 Vesta saturnalis | reverse complement strand
TGATTGTCTGTTTGTCTGTGTTTCTGTTTGTCTGTGCGTCTGTGGGTCTGTGCGTGTGTGAGTCTGTGCGTCTGTGCGTCTGTGCGTCTGTGCGTCTGTGTCTATGTGTCTGTGTGTCTGTGTGACCGTATGTCTGTGTGTGTGTGTGTGTGTGTGTGTGTGTGTGTGTGTCTGTGTGCGTAGGGGGAGGGCGTGTGTACGTGCGTTCCCACGTACGTGCGTGCCTGTGAGCGTGCGTGCGAGCGTGTGTGCGTGCGCGCGTGTGTGACTTGTAATGTTACAAAATGAACACCCAAGTCCCATGTTCGGTGTTAACGTGTATTGTAACTTCTTAATCTATTGTGCCCAACGATAGGCGACAGTTTGTTAGGTAACTTTCCCCACTATGATCGACAAATTTTGTTAAGTATAGGTTAACCTTTGTGGTATAACTTCCTTGTGATGGTTCGTCTCAAAGATAATTTGAATAAATGATCAATATGCAAGTATTCAGTTAATAATTGTATTAATTACATGCCTCGGCTAGCTCTTTACTATACGACAACTATTTAGTCTTAATCCTGCTTTAATACAAGATAAAATTTAGGAGCCATGGTTCACTTAGTTTTGATTATGATCGGCAAGTAGTGAGTTTAATTCAACTATGAAGCAATCTAACTTGATACAGATTTTTAACTTATTTGGCTTAAATTTAATCGTATTGATATTCAAAATCGTAAACTTATTATGTAAATAAAATGTTACTGTTAAAATACGAAATTGAATAAAATTATTGAGGCTTTAATTTACTGCAATATGAAGTGAATATCTGATCTTGGTTACTTAACATTGGTTTAAAATCAAACACTTTGTATATAATCAATCTGTATCGTCGAAAATTTAGTTAGAAAGGAAAACTCAAAAAATTCTATTACGGTTCACTTAATTTCTTCGGTTTTCTGCTTACTTGGTCTCGGGGAATTACCTCTTAATATTTACACGAAACTTCCAATATACTGTACATACACATAAATTCAAAATAAATAGTAAATACAGTAACACGTTTATTTTATATTGTCACACTATGGAAATCAAAACATCAGGCCTACGTTCCCTAAATCCAGCTGTTTAAATAAAATATCTAGAACATATAAGTTGATCTAATGGCCAAGTTCTGCTTCGGTTTAATTATTGTATGGTTAACTTAATTATAAAATAAAAATAAAAAATTATAAATATTTTTACAAGACACAACCTTTGAATTCTTCACACAACATAAATATGAAATACAATATGAATACCTTTATGGTTGAATATACCTAGTCCATTATCGATTATTACTTCTTGATCTTTAAGTTCTCCACTACGATATATGCCAATAACTTCCTATTTCCATTCCTCAATTACTTCCTTAAGCCTTCCATTTATAACTAGTAATTGTAGACCATCCAATTATTATTTAACTTACTGAAGTATGTTATTATATACACTAACTGTTTGTTGAACTTTAAATTTAACCAATGTTAAAATATTCCATATTACAATTTATATGGCAGCTTTTGTTTATCTGACTATATAAATACTTGTACTTTGTAAATCAAATGGCCTTGTAACTTCATGTTAATAACTTACACGAAATTGATTAATTTGTAACTATTTTAGAGAATGGATAAGCTGCATTCTCCATCACAAAGACGCGATAATTAACAACATTACTGTGCCACAACACCGCCACTACGGCATAGCCGAGGACTATAGGGCCCCGAACCTAAAACAGGGTGGGCAGCAAACACACCCTGACGTGGCCTAGCCGAGAAGGGTTTCAGTACCATGGGGACAGTTGGTCCTAAAAAAGCTCAAAATCCACCGCCGAAGCGGGGTACAGTATTTAACAGAACGAGCTTTCGCTCCGTAGCTGGTGAGGGGATCAGACCCACCAACGACCACCATCGTCACACACTCCCTACGCGCGGGACTAAACCCATTGACGCTGGGAAGTACATAGCCGTGTCCTACGTGGCTAATTCCCAACCCAGCGCCCGCCACCTGGTTTCGACATTATTAATACAAAACCAAAAAGAAAACGATCACATTCACCCAAATACAAAATCAATATATAATGTCACATCCGGGAATTCAAAAAGTCATAATCGGTAATCGGTACGTACATTTCTCAAAACAAGGCCAATCCAGTAAAATATCCTAATTATCAAACAAGTATCGTCATCAAATAAACATCGTAATCAGACTTCCTAAAACTATTCTAATTTAAATTGAACGCAAATCTAACCTAAGGAGAACAATTATCCTAACTCTAACCTAAACCCGAAAATAACTAAACGTGTATGACCCATGCCTACAACGGTCGGAAACTAAAACAGTCTAACTGCAACGAAACTTAAGATAATAACTATGTTTTATATATACATAACTATAAGTATAACTAAAACATAAGCTCGAAAACTTAAATCAACGTGCCTCAACACCCCTTTGATTAGTCGCCTCTTACGACAAGCAGTTGGCCTCTGCTGTAGGAAAATTTTAATGCCGTCCCTACTCAGACAAGGATTCACATAAACTCAATACTGCATTACAATTGGTGTGTGTGTGTGTGTGTGTGTGTGTGTGTGTGTGTGTGTGTGTGTGTGTGCGTGCGTGCGTGTGTGTGTATGAGTATTGATACGCCAAATCGTTTGCCGGGTTTCTTGCGTTGATCGCCATGGGATGCTGAGAGCATATGGGTATTATCAAGGGGTTCTACTATCTCTTAAGGGAGATCATCAAGGAATTGTGTTAGGGTGGTGGGAATGTGTTTGAATTTGAGCTTAGGTAGCAGTAGCAGTAAATTTAACGAGTTGTAAGTATCTCTATGGTCCGGATTGTGTCGGCGAAAGTTCCTCCGTGTGCAAAGTTAATATATAATGTTTGTATTCTATCTGTAACGGGTGGTATGTTTGCGTGTTGTTAGTGTAGCTGTGCGATAGTCTGTGTACGTTTTGATAGAACGCTGTAGTGTTTTGGTGCGACGACCTCTGATTCGACTCCAGAGGGCTCCCAGTACGTGTTCGGTTTCGTATTCTCTCTACTGTTCTTTGTACAACGGGTAGCCAGTTTAGAGTTTTTATAAATAGAAATGGGTTAGATATAACTAATTCAATTACTCACAGAGTGCAAGGACCAGTCAACTGTCGGTACAAGTTACAGTGTATCTCTTGAATCCCCAACACATTCAACTTCAAGTAACCCGAGATTAAACATCGGCAACCAGTGAAGGAAAACATAATCCATCGACCCAATCATCGGTAACAAGCAGTGAAAGCACAATCGCACTCACGGAAAGAAAAAGAAAAAACCTGCAGTTCCCCTTTACTACACAAAAAGTGCACTGCAAAGTAGAAATATCGAACTCTGTGAAACTGTAAGAATACGGATAACAATATCATATAAATCAGCGGGTAAGAGATAAGAGTTCCATTACCCTCGCACACTTACAAACTGTGAGAGGAAAAGATCCTCACAACTCAAAAAGAAACAACCACGATCGAAGAAAATCAATGAACCAAACAGTAGTCGCCTCAGTAACAAAGCGATTAGAAAGGCTCAAACCAAACTTAACCCCTGTCAGGAAAAGAGGCAGCATCTAGAACAATTACGCGCCGGCATAAATTAGAGGCAGCGGGCAAGAAACATTAAACATTGTAGGAAAAGCCATAAAACGGAAAAGTTCAACAAATTGGCCAGCAATCACAATGAAATTGGCAAGGCGATGGATAAACTGTCAGCAACACTCGGTATTGTGGAGGAACGAGGCACAGATAAATGATCATCGCAGTACGTTGGAGGCATGGTGGAGCTACTGAAACTGCAAATAGAAAATCATGACCACCACACATCAAAATATTTCGAGCAGTTAAGTAAGGTGTACAATAATATTAAACGTTACCTGACAGACCTAGAGAAAAGTATATAGGCCACCACGTAAAGAGATGAGGGGACCAAAAAGAAACAATCACAACGGTTGAAGCTACATCCAGATTTAGCGATTAGAGTCTCTACTGCAACTAGTGGAAGAAAAATGAGACCTAGTGGAGAACACAGTCCTGATCAACAGGCAACAAGAAATAATTCAACGAAAATGGATTGCGATTGAGGAGCTGCATAAACAGATTAAGGTACATAAAGCAATATTTCAGGATACCCATTTTGCAGCAAGTGAAATTGAGAAGAGCCGACAATGGTGTGACGAAATATGCATCAGCCTCTGAAATAAAATAAATATGGCCACACAAGTAAATAAGCGATGCAACGGTGCAATACCAAAAGTGAAGCTACCTATTTACAGTGGTGGCCATGGAACTTGGGTGCCCTTTTAAGACATCTACGAAAAAGGTAATACACTCCAATAATTTTATAACGGATACAGAGAAGGAGCAATATATAAAAGTCCAGGCACAAGAGAAGCAGCTAAACTAATCCAGCACCGCCACATAGCACAGTGCAACTATGCAACTGCATGGAGCATTCTCAAGAGCAGATGTAACAACAGAATATTAATGGTATCAAAACTGATAGACAAAATTTTACAGCATCCCCAGGTCGAGAAGGATTCGGCAGAGAGAAAAAGCAACTACAGGAAACGATTTGCGAGTGTCTGGAAACGATTACAAACCTGGAAAAGAAACGATACTCTTAGGTCCGATGATAGTCAGAATGCACGGAAAAAGGATTTATACCTTAAAAAACTTTAAATAGTTTCTAAAAACTCCGAATTAAACACCATCCCTTGAAGAAATAAAGAAATTCCGCAAAGTAAGATTCCAATCGTCAGAAGCCATATCCTAAGCCAGGAAAACAAAATATGCACCGCCCAAAGCCAGCCCCGAAAACTAGAGGTGACACTAGTTAGCACGAGTAGTAAGGCTATGTTCATCCTGTCGCAGGAAGTGATGTCACACCAATCAGCGACGTGAGCGACCACTTAAGCCCCACCCCCACCGGAAGTTCGTGGTTGGGGGACCAATAGACGTCAAGGCAATGGGATGCGAGGATGGGCCCCGCCCCCTGTTGAGTTCAAGAAGGGGTTGACCCAGTATCTGTCTATGAGAGACGTGGCCGCCATGTTGGAATTGTTCTGATATGTTGGTTTCCGGTGCCGCCATGTTGGAATTGTTCAGCAGCCTCTGGAGTCTTCGTTTTGGACGTCTTCAGCGGCTTCCGGTAGGTTCTTCGCCAGCTTCTGAAGGCTTCTTTAGAGGTCTTCGACGGGTTCTGGTGTGTTGGTTTCCGGCGCCGCGTTGTTGAGATGTAGCAATATGCGGGGCCATGCAGACATCTTGTTTGTTGGTGTTGAAGAGGAACTTCTGGTTGTAGGATAAAGCCTGAAAAAATTGTTTGCACCGGGATTCGAACTCGAGTAAGTCAAGTTATGAATCTTGTCCATATAACCAAGTGAGCTAACAAGGTTTTAGATATGAAACGCAAAAAGTGTGATATAAGCGTAAATATTTAAGCTGACGTCAGTGACTGAATGAGTAGCGTATCATTTGGTTGCAGTAATCAATATCCGGCGCGCGACTTAAAAAATAATTGGTAATGTAGAACTATAATAATCAATTACATTTTTATAATCAAAATACAGATTTTATTATTGCTTTTAAAGTAATAAAATAGCTGAAAATAATAATGTTTAATAAAAGCATTTAGTAATAAATAGAAAATAATGTTGTTGTTGATAAATATGTGATACTAATAAGATAATAAATTATAAAAATACTTTGACGTTATGAATTAAAACTATACGCATTTGTTAGAAAGCTAATTACAACAACAATCATAATCATATGATGCTGTATGTAATTGCATTATATTCTAAAATAATTAATACCCAAAATTTTAAATAAAAATTCAATTTACATTGAAAAATTTCAATATAAAGTTTACCTAGAAGGAGCATCGTGAGCATCATAGTGAGTGAATGTGTAGCTTTTCAGGTTGAAAGGAAAGACGGTATTAGAAAGAGAAGGTATTCGATAAGTTGAAACGGAAACATTTCGCCCGCACAACACCATATGTAATAATTACGATTAAATTTGAAGTTACACTATAATATGTAATTACATTTTTACAATTAAAATATAGATTTTATTATTGTTTTTAAAGTAATAAAATAACTGAAAATAATAATGTTTAATTAAAGCATTTAGTAATAAATAGAAAATAATGTTGTTGTTGATAAATATGTGATACTAATAAGGTAATAAATTACAAAAATGCTTTGATGTTATGAATTAAACTATTTTCATTTGTTAGAAAGCTAATTACAACAACAATCATTATCATATGATGCTGTATGGAATGTTGTAAAATAATTAATACTAAAAGATTAAATAAAAAATTCAATTTACATTGAAAAATTTCAATATAAAGTTTATCTAGAAATAACATCCTGAGTGTTTGCATAAACACTTAAGCTGACGTCAAAGTGGATCAACGAGTAGCTTTTCAGGTTGAAAGTAAAGAGGGTATTCGAAAGAGAAGGTATTTGATAAGTTAAAATGGAAACATTTCGCGCGCATTACACCATATGTAATAATTACAATTAAATTTGAAGTAATAAAATAAAACTATTTGCATTTGTTACGTAATTACTGCATTTGATAATAAGAATGTAATTACATTTTTGACTTAATTCTAAAACAAAGTACAGCAATCAGCTAAATCTGGAAATTATCATATGCTTTGATTAATGTAATAGCATGAATTTAATAATAAATATAAACTCTAAAGAAGCAAATTTTTATCATTTAATAACATCCTGTAAATGCTCCAATTACTGCATTTGATAATAATAAACATGTAATTACATTTTTTACTTCTCCATTTGTACATATTTTTAAAATTAAAATACTAGTTACAGTATTTTAAAGTAATAAAATATGATTTTCAATTTTAAATAAAATATTAAGATATTACAATGTATGAAAATAAGGTTCCGCAGACATATCCGTTTTGTTATCAACGCTATTCAAAATTTATGTGTAAACTATATCATTTCTATTAAGGAAGATAATGATTTCACTTGAATAATTGCGCAATATTTCTACATCCAGGTGGATATTTTCTTATAGAACAATGAAACCAGAAACCACGTTCTCAATATATTGATAAAAATTCGATATAAATACTAATTGCAATCGGTATATAACTTCAGTTACTTATATTACACTCTTCAAAATGGATCTTCTACAATACCTAAACTTAGTAGGCGCAGGTAACTTTAATCCTGTATTAAAAGTTTCTGATATGGTTATCGATTATAAGTATCGGCTAAAAAATATTAAAATTATAAACACTACATTCGGTTTAAAGATAGCGGTAGAACCAGAAGAACATCTATTTCTCGCAGGGAGGTTAACGAAAGAGCTAACGAATGAGGGGTGCATAATCTGCAGCAGTGCATTGAACAAATTGCGCTGGTTTATGGAGGCGGCGTAGATATTGGTAAAGCTAAAATGATGACTAAATTATCCCTCATTAATTATACACGTAAGTCATTATTATTATTCTGCATTATAAAATTAATGAATTATATTTATAGGATAACCTGCCTAATCATCATCAGCGTGTTCTTATATTATATTAATGTACATATTGTATATAAATATTATAATAATAAAAGAATGTTTATAATGTATGAAGTTGTTTATTCCTACGAGTTAATATGAAAAGGCAAAACATAAAATCATCATAGTTTATTTATTATTACATTGGAAACAAACATTAGAGGAGGTTCTCCATCTATATGATCAGCATCGATCGATTTATTCAAATTCTTCACACATCTTATTTTAGCACGTAGTTGTCTATCCTCCTGACAATAATGAGGCAACTTATTCCATATTGCAATCAAATTTTCAGCACTTAATTGTAGCAATTCATATTTAATTACAAGTCGAATATTTTTAACCATCGCTTCAAACTCAGAGACTATACGGTCCATCTAAGAAATACCAATAATAAATAAATGACTAAAACAGGTTTACATACTTACAATATAATTTCCGCATGCACTTCTTATCGCTAGCACAGGTATTAAACGAATGGCATTCACTTCCTATCGCTAACATAGGTAATGTAAGATAGCTTGGGGGATGCAGCTAAGCTTCACACTGATTTAATGTGATGTCAAGTTCGCTATAAATGGGGTGGTAACGTAGTTGTATAAGTAGTTAATTGAAATCAATCAGACGATATGGTTGCTGAACGAACGGATATGTCCAATATACGAAATATATGGGATATTGATGATAAAGCTGATTATTCATGGTCTGATACAACTAAAGCGTTGTCTGAAGGTAATTAGTATTGCGGTATAGACATCTTATTAACAGCTTTGTTGTAGAACGTTTATCATTACCGTGGGTGCTATTTATCGATAATTCTACCATACTCGAGGTAGGAAGTTCATTGAAAAACAATGACTTTAAACCTGTAGTACAATTATTTTGGACGACATTTACCGATATGTGCTACATGCACTTTGATATGGAGGAATGGCGCAAAATCTCGAACATTAAAACTGAGCATCTAATACGTTAAACTCTAAAATCTGACGAACTCGAGAAAGCTATCTATATAGGTTATGATATAAAAATTGAATTGCTGTTTATTACCGACGAAGAAAATCGAATCAGAATAAGCAGAGGAAACAATACAGTACTATTATCCGAGCAAGCAATCAACCTATATAATATATTCTTTATATTCTTTATATATTCTTTTCAGCTGTGGAGGTGGTAAATCAGAAGCTGAATTATATGAATGATTATCGTAATTATTCGATTTATGAAGATTTTGTAAATGAAGTAGCAACGAATCTATATAATAAAAGTCTGAGCGATGAAGAAAGTATATTATCCAGAGGCAAATTCTTCTTTCAAAATCTTAGATTGCTTTCAACATTAATAGGGCATGGTTATAATGTAAAAGATTATTCATTTTTAACTGAAATTGTACACATCTTCCCGCAAAAGTTTATAAAAGATGTAGCTTTAACCATTAATAGACCATATTTGTAAAATATATGTAAAAATAAACATATATTATGTAAATCAGTATTTTAATAGAGACTCCACCTAGTGGTATATTTTTAAAAGCAGATTAGAGTTTGATCGCTGCTCCATCTAGTGGTATATTAAGTAGATCTAGGTTCCTGCACTTGTTATGGCGGGAAAACTTGAAATAGGTTCTGGAAAGTTTGCATGCTGTATTCTAGACACCTAGCTTCTCACGTTAGGTAAGAAGCCGAGAATGCGCCCAATACAATCCTCCTTTCTAAAGTCTACGCTATGTATAGATTTAACTTCGCATTCTAGCGTATTATTGTTTGCTCTTAATATAAAGTCGATCGTGTTATACGGGTTAATTTTACGCAGTAGAAATTTGTTAATTTCCACAATTTGATATACACCACTCGGAATCGTAATCTTTTTATACTCGCCAGTTTTCACAATATAGTAAAACTTGTTGTTAGCCTCAAGAATATTTCGTATAGAATTGCAACCGTAAAATCCTAACAATCCTAATCCATACTGATAATTAGAATCCAGTTCGATTTGCGGAAAATACGTTGCACTGAGCACGTTTCCGTCACCCATCAATGTGAACATTTGAGACATAACTAAAAATAAACAAATCATATTTCAAGCTATCTATTATATAGAAAATCTAGACATAAATTTCCACATATAAATGTATTATAATTTTGTTCATTGACATAATTATATCTAATTTTACAATCTCTTAAATATCTAATTATTTCAAGTGGTGGCGCTAAATCTCCGAAGCTATCATAGTAGATGACACCATAACCTCGTTTCTTGAAAGCAACTCAATGAGTACCTTTTCCTCTAAAATCGTCAAGGTTCACGATAGCACACTCATTAAGATGCGGTTTATGGGGTAAAGCATCACGCATAAATACGCCTCTAAAGAATGGCACATCTTTAGCATACTTGTTCAGATCACATCGGTTAATGCTCTCCGAGGCAAGTTTATAAGTTTTTTGGATATGGTTTCAAGTGTAAAGCGCGTCCCTTTTTATGAGGATGCAAATAAAATCTTTGCAACTCCTTGGAGCTACCGCCTCCATTGTCTGGTTATGGCGTTGAGCCTCCTCCAATTGCTTCTTCGCCGCCGAAGCGTTAGCTATACGGCTAGCACCACCTGCGAAAGTACCTGCAGCTGAGAGACCGGCGAATAGGGGTATTAGGAATGGGAAAAAGCCGCCAGTTTTAGGTATCGGACCTTCTTCTTTCCGCCGGAAATCTTAACAGCCTTCTTAGTGGTCGATAGACTGACATCAATAAGTTTCTTCAGATTACCATCTTTGAGCAGACGTCTGAAAGATTTTCGAATAGGTTTTAAAACTCCACCTCTAAAAAGCACCTCTTCGTCTTCTTCTTTTTAGCACCCATACCTAACGTGGTTTTAAGCTTCATGGCGTTCGCTACGGCAAAAGCCACTGCTTTCTCACCAAAACCTGCCTGCTTGATAACGGCTTGTTAAATCGTTAGAATTATTGTAGGCGATATCGTGTTGTTTGCAAGCTTCGTCTAGCGGATTTATACATGGATCGCCGCGAGCTAAACGTTTCTGTAGCTTGGTTCCTGGTCCGCAATATCGCTAACCCGGAATATGCAGCTCAACCGGTAATTTGTGTATTAATGTGTTTAATACTCCACTCCCGAGCTGCATGTGAACTAGTCAGTATTCTATCAGCAACTGAATGATGCAGTTTACGAAACAGCTTCAAGAACTACCTGTGTATGGTCACGATTTCCTGAAATCCGAAGTTGCAGGGAAGCATGGTCGTCTCTTTCCGACATCAATAAGGGCAATTATTTGCGGACCTTCTGGCTGCGGGAAGACTAACGTGATGGTTAGCTTATTGGAGTCACCGCATAGCTTAAAATTCGAAAATGTATACGTTTACTCTAAGTCGCTCGAGCAACCAAAGTATAAATACTTAGAGCATGTACTTAAACCGATAAGAGGTATTAGGTATAATGCATTCAACGGTAAGGCAGATGTACTCACGCCGGAAGAGATCGCTAAGAATTCTATAATGATCTTCGACGACATCTCGTGTCTCAATCAAGACATAATTCGCGATTACTTCAGTAGAGGGCGACACGACACGATGTGGACTCTTTCTATCTCTGTCAAACATACTCGAAGATCCCTAAGCAATAGATTCACGATAATGTGAATATGGTTGTGTTATTTAAATAAGATTGCATAAATTTGAAGCATGTATACGATGAGCATTAAGGTACAGATATGACCTTCGATAAATTTAAATCAAAGTGCGCGCAATGTTGGCAAACTAAATACGATTTCGCATGCATTGTAAAAGACTGAGTACGGCAGATACCGAAGCGGATTTGATTGATCACCTGCTTATAATACTCATTCAGACTCAGTCGGTCGCATTGGATGTTCGAGATAAGGTGGTTAAGTGGAAGTTAACGCAAACTCGTAAAGCAATGAAACGCAAGCTGGAATTATTGAATAGAGGTGAACTTGAAACATATCGTTTAGCGGAAACTGCATATAAACCTATAGTAGATCTTTTGAAGGAAATTGCTAACGCAGAAATTAAAGTAGAACCGGTGAAATGGGAGTTCAAACAAGTATCTGTCGTATCTTCAACACCTTCCCCGCTTAAGTTCAAACCTCCGGTTGCACCTTCATTCATTGAAACCGGTGTAGAACCAGCACCTACTACGTTTAGACCCCATACGTCATTCGTTGAAGCGGACGTTATTGCTGAAACAAATCCTGCTGAAGAGGAGGAGGAGCAGGCGGAGCCAACTAATTTAACGCGATGACGCAGGCATTGCCGATGAATTCTTAGAGCAATATGATCCTTTACCTCGCCACTATGTAGAATTATTGATCCGCGGGAACCAATAACAAATTGATAATACATACGGTCTTCGTTGGGATGCAAACTTAGATAAATGGACTATCGGAGATTCTCCGGTGGATATAGAAGGACATAATTTAAATATAAAGGATGAGGTATATCAAGGCACTCCCGGACTATACGAGCTGCTTATATTGAAAGAGCCGAAGAAATTTACGTTAAGGGATGAGACAGCCTACGTAGATATTCTAGTTAAAGCTAACGCATATAGGAAGAGTCACGACCCTCAAGGAGCAATTATGGGCACCAAGTTGTCTTAAATACCGTAAGATTATTAAGCCGCAAATCAGCACGAAACGTTTCGGTCGCGGAATCATGAAGAATTTGTCGAATAGAGTGAAGGCCTATGTATACTGAAAACTCCTCGCGAACTTGTTGAACGGCTTAGACCGTTGCATGCATCGAAAGCAGAAGGTCATACTGGTCGCGATAACGAAATCATTAGTATCGAAGAAGAGCTCCGAGAAGAAGGTATAATTGCATAATAATGCCCATCGATAAGTTTGGCAGACATTCACTAGCGCAAATGTCAAATTAACCGGTAATGATAATTACGATATGCAAGGTAAAAGACTTTGCAGTGTCGCTGAACCCATCCTAGAAGATGATGTTGCAACTAGGAGATACGTAGATGAGGCGAATTTAAAATTAACCGAAGATGGTAATTACGATGCACCAGGTAGAAGAGTCTGCAACGTCATCGATCCAGTTGTAGATGCGCATATAGCCACCAAAAAATGTGTTGATAAGTATAAGGAAGTTTTAAAGGGTGATATCGATTTATCAATTGCAAAATTATTATCTGAGCGCGATCGTAAACTTGAGGAGAAAATTAATCGTATATATGGTGATATAAGCATCCTCAGCAGGGATATTTATAACATTGAGAGTAAGTTACACGAGTAGTAATGTCTTCAAAGTTGGCGAAGAATTGCATAATGCTGCGCGTAAGAATTTCGTGAGGAAATGAACCATCGTCAAGCATCGGGATGATCTCTCTGGCAGTCGGATTTAGTCGAATTTATTCCGTATGCTAAAAAGAACCGCAGCATAAGTATATTCTAACAGTGATAGACTGCTATTCTAAATATCTTTTAACACGCCCTCTAAAGTCGAAGAATGCCGACGAGGTTTGTCGAGCGATGACTTCTATTTTGAAGGAAGGTAGAGCTCCGGATAACTTGCAATCGGACCAGGGACTTGAATTCTATAATAAATATTTTGAAGGGCTATGAAATACATCATTACTCAACGTATAGTGTTAAAAAGCAGTCCTTTGAAAGGGTTATAAGAACGTTGAAAAATGGCTAGATGTGTTTCAGGAAGTTACATCCGAATATAATAATAAAGTGCATTCCACGATTAGAATGAACCCTAAATATGTAACTGCATCAACATATTTACCTATGTTTCATAATATTAAGGTAATGGGAACAGCAAAATTTAAAGTTGGTGATTACGTTCGCATTTCTAAATATAAATCAATATTTGCAAACGGCTACACTCCTAATTTTTCCACCGAACTGTTTAAGATTGCTAAGGTTAAGGTTGATAATCCAGTTACATATTTACAGGAAGATCTCCAAGCTACACTGATACTAGGTCAATTTTACGCTGAATATCTGCAGAAAACAGCTCATCCGGATATATTTCTCGTTGAGAAGGTGATACGGCGTAAGGGGAACCAGTTATATGTTCGATGGCTTGGTATGGACAAAACACATGATTCATGGATTAATAAAACAGATTTTGTATAACATGTGTATATTTTCGAACAATAAATAATTTGTCATATAGCATATGTACAATAATATCAATAAATAATTTCTCAATCTAAAATGTAACAATAATAGCTAATTTCTTAACCCTAATTCCATAGTAGTGGGGATATTGCAATGTCCCCAAGGCAGTGCATCGATGCTATTAGGC
Source organism: Vesta saturnalis (assembly GCA_036346205.1). Classification (NCBI taxonomy): domain Eukaryota; kingdom Metazoa; phylum Arthropoda; class Insecta; order Coleoptera; family Lampyridae; genus Vesta; species Vesta saturnalis. The sequence goes on along the minus strand of JARFJB010001352.1, from coordinate 2,093,603 downwards.
AGCAAATACCTCTTATCATCGCGATTGTTAAGAGCGACTTTACGTTGTTCTATAGTATATACGTTTGGCTTTTCGATATAATATTGATTTGAGAGACGCTTGTAATATCCCCGCTTCTTAGGCATTTTAAATATTCGTTAAAACTAATCTCTTACAACATAATCCCTAACACTTTTCAACTTCCTTACCTCATAATCCTTAAGTCTAAAGCTATACATTTTAGATGCCAATTCATTATTCATTATTCATTATTCTTCCACTCATTTCATCTTTCATCAAGCCAATTGCTAATTGCTTTACCATTGCATCTTGGAATGTTATATGGGTTGTCTGCAGGAAAATCAGAAGTGTTTAAGGTTATAGTAATGTCTAAAATATCCATTCCCATCAAATATCTCTCTGCTGTGGAAATTCGGCTGGGACATGTAATAATTGGCTTCATACCTACCACTCCACCTGGTGACAAGTTTGATGATTCTATGATTTCTAACATTTTCCATGGTGTTACCGAAATTTGCGTTATTTAACAATTTGTATAAGTTTTTCTCGAAATAGTTAGTGGATTCTGCTCGCAACCTCGTATTCAAGTCTACATATGGTTTGAGCCAACGTGATTGGTTAAAGCTAATCGCCGAATGAACTTTCTCAAGCACAACGCCTGCTTGAAGGCATTACTTCAAATTGCGATAGTGAATAACATACTTAGTCTTAGAATGCAGCGTTGCGTACAGTTTCCTATTTTTACCACCAGGCGGAGTACCGTGTTCAACGCAGAATGGTATGTATTTATGACGATAATACAAATTATCCGGATATAATAGATCCACCTCTAGCATTAATTCGGAGGTTAGTAAATTTAATTGCCCCTCGCTAAACCACTTGAAATCATCCCGCGGCAAACATTGACTTTGAGCCCATCCATATAAATTAACCATATCTGTGTAAAGAATATAAGAGAATGGTTTGCTAGGATCGTATTCATTCATATGAAATGTGGGGATACCTTGGGAAATATCTTTCAACAGGAAGTGTGAGTCATAACCGGTAAAGTTGTGGAAAAAAACTAGTATTATTCGCGGGGCCTTACACCGGATGTTGCATGCGTGATGAGCACTAACCTCTAAATTGCCCATTCTCCTTGTTCATGCATTATTACACACAGACACACACACACACACATATATATATATATATATATATATATATATATATATATATATATATATATGTGTGTGTGTGTGTGTTGTAGTGTCTGTGTGTAATAATGCATGAACAAAATAACTAGTTTTGTTTGTTATACAGACCACAGACGCATCCGGTTCAAATAAATTCTTAATCAGCGCTACTCAAAATTTATATTAATAATTTAATACTTCATACGCAATAAACAATTACAGCAGACAACATTTTTATATCCACATGTACATTTCTGCAACATTCCGGTGCGTGGCGTATATAAGAGCAATGTAGCATATGGTTTTCTATCAGTCGATGTCACGCTTTCATCAGGTGGGTTTCAATATTACATTTTAAAAATAATAATTAATTACGAGTATTAATAAATTTCAGGTTTTCTAACCATTATACTTTTAATTGTGTATCTGCTGCAGCTCGTTTAACGAATATATTCAGGTATGTATTATTCATTTTCCTTAAAGCATTATTTTTATATATGAATTTTTTATATTTAAATTACCTGCAAAGGTGGTCACCGCTTGACTGCTATTATAATTACTTGTATCACTCCAGGTAAAGTACATATTTATATTTGAAGCATTAATTACATCGATGAATTAAATCATACATTACTTCCTGTCGCAGTTCGATCGCAAGATATCAAAGGTAAAATGCTTGACATTTATACTAATCCATTTTAATGATTTATTTTTAGAAATGGCTTTATCGGGAAAATTAACTCTTCCGTAGAAATTACATTTTTACATGCATGGCAATACTCATGATGAAAATAATATCTCCAAAATAACAGACATCATTGACGCTAATTTAAAACGAAGAATCAATAAATTATTTCTATGCGATAGATGCCTCCACTATTCTAGTTCTCAGATTAAGCTAAATAATCACAAGTTAGATTGTAAGTTAGTTAAGAAATGTAGGATAGAGATGCCAAAGATAGGTTCGAATGTGTATTTTAAGAATTATAAGTTTAAACAGACTGCGACATTTATCTTATATTGTAACTTGGAATGTTTAGTGCAGGATTTCAAAAATGACGAAACGCGGAATACCGTTAAGTATAAGAAACAGCGTCACATATTATCTCCACTGCACGTTTAACGACTCCTTATCAAAATTTCGGTTGCTGAGGGGTGAGGAGGGTATTAATTGGTTTAGCAACGAGCTGCTAGATATTGCTAGTAGTCTGCAGCAGTAGTTTGAAAATCCCATACCTATGGAAACGTTAAGCGACATGCAAATTTGCGAACATCCCTTTTTAGATCATCATGTTAAAGTAAGAGGTCATTCTCATTTCACTGGGCAATTTAGAGGTTAGTGCTCATCACGCATGCAACATCCGGTGTAAGGCCCCGCGAATAATACTAGTTTTTTTCCACAACTTTATCGGCTATGACTCACACTTTCTGTTGAAAGATATTTCCCAAGGTATCCCCGCATTTCATTATTACCTAAAACTAAAGAACGCTACATATCATTCACCAAAACATTTATTCTATAGTTAAATTTCGATTTGTAGATTCATACCGCTTCATGAACGAGTCCCTAGAATTATCCTCTTATCTATCATTTAACGATTTCAAAATTTTACGCAGCATGCTAAGTGATTTGAATGATGAGCAGCTGCAGTTATTAACTAAAAAGGGGGTGTATCCGTATGAGTTCGTAGATGCGTGGACTAAATCTAACGAAAGTTGTCTTCCTAATTTTACAGCAAGTTGAGGCAATCACATATTAGAGATAATGATTATGCGCATGCTGAGAACGTCTGGCAAAAGTTTCAAATTCAAAATTTATAGTCATAGCGATGTTTATCTGACATGTGATGTGCCTCTATTTGCTGACGTATGCACAAACTTCAGAAATAAGTGCATAACAACGCACAAGTTAGATCCGGCATTCTTTTACACCGCTCCCGGATACACCTGGCAGTGTATGTTAAATTGCACTACAGTTAGAGTGGAGCTGCTCACGGATGTCGATATGTTATTGTTCGTGGAAAAGGCTATAGGAGTAGGGATAATTCAATGTTGTACTAAGTACAGCAAGGCAATAAGTATATGAATGAATACGATCCTAGCAAACCATTCTCTTATATTCTTTACACAGATATGGTTAATTTATATGGATGGGCTCAAAGTCAACGTTTGCCGCGGGATGATTTCAAGTGGCTTAGCGAGGGGCAATTAAATTTACTAACCTCCGAATTAATGCTAGAGCTAGAGGATCTATTATATCCGGATAATTTGTATTATCGTCATAAATACATACCATTCTGCGTTGAACACGGTACTCCGCCTGGTGGTAAAAATAGGAAACTGTACGCAACGCTGCATTCTAAGACTAAGTATGTTATTCACTATCGCAATTTGAAGTAATGCCTTCAAGCAGGCGTTGTGCTTGAGAAAGTTCATTCGGCGATTAGCTTTAACCAATCACGTTGGCTCAAACCATATGTAGACTTGAATACGAGGTTGCGAGCAGAATCCACTAACTATTTCGAGAAAAACTTATACAAATTGTTAAATAACGCAAATTTCGGTAACACCATGGAAAATGTTAGAAATCATAGAATCATCAAACTTGTCACCAGGTGGAGTGGTAGGTATGAAGCCAATTATTACATGTCCCAGCCGAATTTCCACAGCAGAGAGATATTTGATGGGAATGGATATTTTAGACATTACTAAAACCTTAAACACTTCTGATTTTCCTGCAGACAACCCATATAACATTCCAAGATGCAATGGTAAAGCAATTAGCAATTGGCTTGATGAAAGATGAAATGAGTGGAAGAATAATGAATTAATGGGTGGCTTTGGCATCTAAAATGTATAGCTTTAGACTTAAGGATTATGAGGTAAGGAAGTTGAAAAGTGTTAGGGATTATGTTGTAAGAGATTAGTTTTAACGAATATTTAAAATGCCTAAGAAGCGGGGATATTACAAGCGTCTCTCAAATCAATATTATATCGAAAAGCCAAACGTATATACTATAGAACAACGTAAAGTCGCTCTTAACAATCGCGATGATAAGAGGTATTTGCTGCCTAATAGCATCGATGCACTGCCTTGGGGACATTGCAATATCCCCACTACTATGGAATTAGGGTTAAGAAATTAGCTATTATTATTACATTTTAGATTGAGAAATTATTTATTGATATTATTGTACATATGCTATATGACAAATTATTTATTGTTCGAAAATATACACATGTTATACAAAATCTATTTTATTAATCCATGAATCATGTGTTTTGTCCATACCAAGCCATCAGCCATATAACTGGTTCCCCTTACGCCGTATCACCTTCTCAACGAGAAATATATCCGGATGAGCTGTTTTCTGCAGATATTCAGCGTAAAATTGACCTAGTATCAGTGTAGCTTGGAGATCTTCCTGTAAATATGTAACTGGATTATCAACCTTAACCTTAGCAATCTTAAACAGTTCGGTGGAAAAATTAGGAGTGTAGCCGTTTGCAAATATTGATTTATATTTAGAAATGCGAACGTAATCACCAACTTTAAATTTTGCTGTTCCCATTACCTTAATATTATGAAACATAGGTAAATATGTTGATGCAGTTACATATTTAGGGTTCATTCTAATCGTGGAATGCACTTTATTATTATATTCGGATGTAACTTCCTGAAACACATCTAGCCATTTTTCAACGTTCTTATAACCCTTTCAAAGGACTGCTTTTTAACACTATACGTTGAGTAATGATGTATTTCATAGCCCTTCAAAATATTTATTATAGAATTCAAGTCCCTGGTCCGATTGCAAGTTATCCGGAGCTCTACCTTCCTTCAAAATAGAAGTCATCGCTCGACAAACCTCGTCGGCATTTTTCGACTTTAGAGCGCGTGTTAAAAGATATTTAGAATAGCAGTCTATCACTGTTAGAATATACTTATGCTGCGGTTCTTTTTAGCATACGGAATAAATTCGACTAAATCCGACTGCCAGAGAGATCATCCCGATGCTTGACGATGGTTCGTTTCCTCACGAAATTCTTACGCGCAGCATTATGCAATTCTTCGCCAACTTTGAAGACATTACTACTAGTGTAGTAATGTTCTCTGCTGTAATTGTTTATTGCGTATGAAGTATTAAATTATTAATATAAATTTTGAGTAGCGCTGATTAAAAATTTATTTGAACCGGATGCGTCTGTGGTCTGTATAACAAACAAAAACTAGCTTACTCTTTGTTCATGCATTATTACACACAGACACACACACACAGACACACACACACATATATATATATATATATATATATATATATATATATATATATATATATATATATATATATATATATATAGCGGTTTTCGCAACCCTGTTCTACTTTTTCCTGAAACGAAAGATGCCACAAACAGAATTATCGTGGTCCTATTAGTATTTGAGATACAACGCGAAATTTGCGCGTTTTAAGCACCGCTCGTAATTGCTTTGCCTTGTAATTTATCAAAATGGTGAAAAATGGGTTTATACAGAATTTTCCGTAGAATTTAGTGGTGTGTATAGTTTCCCCACAAAAGTCAGTTTCTTCGCAATTAACCAAAGTTTTGTTTTTTTAATGAAAGACCCTGTATATTTTTTTATTATATAATAGAATTACTCTCAGCTTATGTATATATATATATATATATATATATATATATATATATATATATATATATATGCATTGTTAACCTCAAAAATGGATGTTACGTTAATTTAACACTTTGATGATACAGGTGGCCATGAAAAACAAGCGCAAGGGTTAGGAAGTTTTATGCAAAAACACAAAATTAAAAACTAAACATAATACCGACAACTTTACAACCCTATATAAATTTCTAAAGAAGATGTTCGAACTGATGACCATTCTGTCTTATACATTCTTCACACACTCTTCCAATTCGTTCTATAGCATTAAGCACAATAATAGGGTGATCTTGTAAATGTCTGAAAGCTTCTCTAACTGCATTTGTCAAACGTTTAATGTTATCATGTTGAATTTGGTACATTGTATTTTGCAAATAACCCCATAAAAAGAAATCTAAGACTGACAAGTAGACCAGCTTATCGGCCCATTAGTGCCAATCCATCTATTATACCAAAATTGTTTTCCAAAAACGGGCGTATAATTTGCGCATTATGAGATGGGGCTCCATTCTTTGGTTCAAGCGAGGTAAGCGAATGTCATCTAATAATTCAGGCACAACCATTTCTAAAATGTCCAAATATCTAGGAGCGGATTAGTTCCCTTCGAAAATGTAAAATTTTATTTTTGATCCTCCTAATATAAAGCAGGAAACGTTTAGTCCGAATCGTCCTTGCTGTCTTTGGAGGAATATTTGGTGTTAATTTTCTTGAGACCAGAATCTGCTATTGGGCCTGTTTAAAATACCTGAATTGTTAAAATGTGCCTCTTCTGACCTTATGACATTTCTTTCCAAGTTAGGTACTATATTTAACATGTTAAAGTAGCAATTGCAAAATATGAATCTATGTTCAGCGTCGCCAGAATGAAGATATTAAACAAGCTTGAATTAATATGGTTTATATTTATGGTGGCGAAGGTTCTTTGGATTCTTATTTTCGAAACTCCAATACTATCTTCTATAGTTTTCCAAAATCTTATAGGATCACCATCCACACTGGCTGAAACGGCAACCTCATCACTCTCTCGACCTTCTTTATTATATATCTTTGACTTGAGTTTAGAAAATGATCCATAATTAATTAAATTTTTTTAGTATATAAAACGTGATTTTATTAGGTTGTCTTCTCCGCTCTGGAAAGCTATGTAGATGGGAAGTTACTTAATTATCAAAATTAACTCTAAGAAAACTACATTTACCTGTTAAAATACAAATTTATTGCCCCGCCGGCGTTTTCATTACTCTGACCCTAGCAAATGAACATACCGTATCTTTTAAAGTTTTAAAAATTTTGATATTGTGCCATATTTGCCACAATGAACAAACAATACGATTGTTGTACAAACATAATTTTGAACAGATTTGACAGGTCAATTACGTTTAGATCAGACTAGGCCCAGCCTACTTACAAATTTAGATATAATATTCTTTATAAGTTTTATTGTCATTAATATTTTTTCTGAAGCTATAAGATGCATTATACCCAATTATAAAAAAAAAAAACTTTGCCAGTGTGAATATGTTTCAAACACTATTGTACCTAATTAGGATAATTTTTTTAATTATTTTTGCATTTCTGTGTAGACGTTCTTAGATTTATTATAATCGCGTATTTACATATTTATAATTATAATAAAGCAGTAAGAATCTAGTAGCCCTTTATTATACCCAAATATATCTTGGACGTTTAAGAAAATACGCGTTTATACTGAGTTTATAGGTTTCATGGCCAACTATATCATCAAAATGTTATATTAACGTAACATTCACTTTTGAGTTTAATACTGCAGTAGAAGTGCTGCATAATATATATTTTTTGAAAGGTGAGAGTAAGCTCTTTTATATAATAAAAAAATATACAGGGTGTTCCATTTAAAAAAACACGATTTTGGCTTATTGCGAAGAAACTGACTTTTTGTGGCTAAAACTATGCACGCCACTAAATTCTACGGAAAATTCTGCATAAAACCCATTTTTCACCATTCTGATAAATTACAAGGCAAAGCAGTTACGAGAGGTGTTTAAATGGTCAAACTTTGAATTTCGTCCTGTATCTCAAATACTAATAGGACTACGAAAATTCTGTTTACGACATCTTTCGTCTCACGAAATAGTAGAACTGGATCGTGAAAACCGCATCTTTCTATCTTTGCTCGCAAACGAGATACACTACAATTTCAACCAAAATGGGACACAGTGTCTTCCAACACACATTTACACTTCAGCTTCGCTGCTCTTTCCATAATGTTCATTATTTTAGTTCTTTTTCGGATACCTTACGTATTATGAACCTTTATGCACTTTTCTTCGTTAAAGTCATGCCTCTATACCGTACGTAGCAACGGGTAGCACACATGATTCATACATCTTTTTCTTTAAGCATATGGGTATATTGGTGTTTTTGAATATATAATTCAACTTGTCAAAAGCAGCCCATGTTGGACCAATCTTTCTCATGATTTCCGTTGTCTGGTTTTCTTTTCAGATTCTTAGGTCATGTCCAAGATAAACATAATGATCTACATTTTGTATTATTTCTCTATTTTTTCTGTGTTAGTGTTACTGGGGCTTATTATTTTGGTCTTATAAGTATTCATTTTTAGACCAATGGCATTGGAAGCTCGATAATAGTATAATGCAACAATAAACTAAAACAAATATCATAAAAAAAAAATAGTACTATTATAGGCATGCATTTACTTTAAGTTTTTTATGTATGCTATTAGCATTGCGAACACAATCTGATATTAAAGGGCCCAATTCCACAATATCATTTACACATTGACGTAAGATAGGATATAGTCCACGAAACGTTGTTTCAGGAATACTTACGGGGTTACTTACATCACGTAACTGTCTTCATAACATAAACATTGCGTATATATATATATATATATATATATATATATATATATATATAGTGTGTCCGAGATTCAGCATGCATGTATTGCTATATTCGTTAATATTGAAGATAGAATGTCGGTTAAATGGGGAAAGTTTTAGAGAATTGTATGGCTATCATCATGCTAAAGTCAGATTTGAAGTAACTTTTTTTGTTTTTGAAATAATTGACGAAAAAAAAATTGTGTATTTTCTACTACCCCCTGTAGCTCTTTTATTTGAAGTCTGACTACATTTTGATTTGTACATTATTATGACGCTTTTAAAAGACAATTTAAAAAAAAGTACCAAAATTTATCTAGTCATTTGTTTTTGAAATACATACACTAACTATTGTTTTTCATATGGGCGCCATCTTGGATTTTTACATTATCGAATAGTATTTTTTATCACCTTTTCAGCGATGTATCTCATGATACGAGAATTTACTTCCAACTATCAAAAATTTAAACCCTTGCTAATGTATCTGTTTTTACTTACAAAATTTAATACATTTCTAACTTTTGTTTTTGGACGCTATTTGGATTTTTACATTATCGAATAGTGGATTTTAACACCTCTTCAACAATGTATTACATGATATGAAAATTTACTTTCAGCAACCAAACATTTAAACAAAATAAAATATGAGGCCATGGATAATAATTGCAATGACTGACAAGAAGATGACATATTTTATTTTTTCGCGTAAATTATTCGCAATCTGTGTTAAGTACTTGGAAAAATAATTGTTCTTGTTGTCATTGTTAGTGTTTATTATTGTTGTTATTCTGTTATTCGTTTGTGTTGTTTTTATTGTTTGTTCCTGTTGTTATTATTGTTAATATTTATTCCTGTTTTGTATCTTGGTGCAAGATTTTTTGAAGTATGGCGTTAAGATATTCCAATGAAGAGAAGCTAGATATGCTTGAAATCTATTTCAAAGCAAATAGAAATGCAGATAATGCAATAAGAAATTATAAAGAAATATTTCCCGATCGGGTTCAACCGAATAAAAGACATTTCAGGACTTTAGTGATGAATTTATTATCATATGGCAGTTTTGAGAAGGAAAGACCTAACAAGTATGTTAAAGATAATGAAGGTAATAATAATGCTGTTCTAAATTTTGTTGGTGAAAACGAAGCATCTTCGGTTAGAAAATGGCCGATGTATTACACATTCCGAAATCCTCCGTCCATGACATTTTAAAAAAATAAATTTCATCCATTCAAACCAATTATTACACAAGCGTTACGAGAAGGTGATTTTGAGAGACGAATGGCATTTTCACGGTGGTACATTCAAAAATCTGGGAAGATCCTCAATTCTCGTCCAACGTTTTATGGACGGATGAAACCAGATTTACAAATTGCGGAATTTTTAATAGGCACAATACGCACTTCTGGAATGTGGAAAATCCCCATAAAGTTTGTGAAAGGAGATTTCAAACCAGATTTGGTTTCAATGTATGGTGCGGAATTATAGGTATAAATAAAATTTTCTTAAAAGTTTATTTTAAATGTAACATTTTAGGAAATAACTTGATTGGACCATTTATTTTCAATTATAATTTAAACGGAGTCCGATACTTAGAGATGTTGGAAGAACAAATCATACCCGCTCTGAGAAACATCAATCCAAATTTAGAAAATATTTGGTTTATGCAAGACGGCTGTCCAGCACACAATTCAGCAGACGTTAAACAATATTTGCAAAGAGTATTTAATAATAAATTAATTTCCAATAATGGGGACATTTTATGGCCTGCCAGGTCCCCTGACTTGAACCCACTAGATTTTTATTTATGGGGTCATACAAAAAACGAGGTGTACTATTTCGACACTCTAGAAAATCTTGACATTTTAGAAAATAGAGCAAGACATGTACTAAATTCTGTAAATACGTTAGTTAGGGTTACACATTCAGTGTTAAATCGTTGTAGAAAATGTGTGGAGTGTAGAGGGGGACATATCGAGCATGTTTTATGATAGTTACTATTATCGGTTTTGTTTTGTATTTTAGTTATTAGAAATTACAATAATTAGGAATCTAATTGTATAAATTTTTCATTTATTAATCTATGCCTTCTCAAGGCCTACTATTTCAATTTTATATCTTTAAATTTTTGATAGTTGGAAGTAAATTCTCGTATCATGTGATACATCGCTGAAAAGGTGATAAAAAATACTATTCGGTAATGTAAAAATCCAAGATGGCCTCCATATCAAAAACAATAGTTAGTGTATGTATTTCGAAAACAAATGACTGTAGATAAATTTTAGTACTTTTTTTAAAATTGTCGTTTATAAGTGTCATAATAATGTACAAATCAAAATGTTGTCAGACTTCAAATAAAAGAGCTACAGGGGGTAGTAGAAAATGCATAATTTTTGTTTTCTTCAATTATTTCAAAAACAAAAAAAGTTACTTCAAATCTGACTTTACCATGATGATAGCCATAAAATTCTATAAAACTAAATATACAACATTCTCAAATTTGCCATATTTTATTATCTAAATGAACAAACTAATTACTAATATCAAAGAATATGCTACTAATATTAAATCAATTTCAATGAACATCAGAATAATATTGAATGCCTAACAACGATCCTGAGGAAGTGCTCACAAGTGGTTCACGCATTGAGTTTTGTTTCGGGCGTTTTCGTACAAAAATGACTGGTATTAGATTGCATATATTAATACGGAATGGAACGACGTGGTCTGTAGAATAAGCATTGCTTAGAATAAGCATTGCCCATTTGTAAAGAATACATGTTCCTATCGCCATTGTGTAGTTTCACGTGTTGCCAACGTATCACTTACGTATCATTTACATATTTATAATTATAATAAATCAGTAAGAATCTAGTAGCTCTTTTTTAATATTCAAATATATCTTAGACGTTCATGATAACACGCATTTATACTGAGTTTACAGGTTTCATGGCCAACTACATCATCAAAATGTTAAATTAACGTAACATTCATTTTTGAGGTTAATAATGCAAAATAAGTGCGGCACAATACATCTTTTTTGAAAAGTGAGAGTAAGCTCTATTATACAGGGTTATTTTTAAGTTGGTGCTTTTTTTTAAACTGTGTATAGAACTACTTCAAATAAGCAACTTTTTCAAATAACATTTTTTCGTTTTGCTTTAATTTTTGCTGCTGCGTGCTCTATGGGCCCAATTAATTATTCCCGCGTGTTTACCGGTGTTTATAGCCTCACCACGCATATTCGGGTTGTTATGGAACTGAAAACAATCTCTGTGAAAAGACGGCTGTTAATTTTGTTTTGTTTCTGTTTACACCTTTTATGTCAAGCAGAAATGTGTCAATTTGTTGTCAGTTAATCGCGTGTTAGATTTCAGTCAGTTTGTGATTATTGAAAAACAAATAATGGCTCATTTGTATGAAAATAATGAACTGGTGGACATGCTGTTGGTTTATGGGGAGTGTCGTCAAAGTGCGGCTGCAGCCGCAAGGCTGTATGCAAAACGCTTTCTATTAAGAGTGCATCCGACATCCAGTAGTTTTATAAATCTCGTTCAGAGGGCAAGGGATACTGGTTATTTAAGAGAACATCGTGGATGGAATGTAGGAAGACCGAGACAATCTGTGAATATGCAGAATGAAGAACAAATTTTGAATATTGTTGAGGAAGATCCATTGATAAGTACTAGAGAAATTGCACGTGAGGTCGGTGTAAGTCAAACAGAGGTGTGGAAAACATTGCGGGAAAATCAGTTGTACCAATTTCACGTTCAACGTGTACACGCGCTACTTCCTCAAGACCATCCCCGTAGAGTTGAGTTCTGTGCATGGCTTTTACAAAACAATGCAGATCATTTGAATTTTACAAGAAAAATTTTGTGCGTGGACAAGGCAATATTCACCAGAAATGGAATCAACAATTTCCGCAATACTCATGTTTGGTCATTTGAAAATCCCCATGCTACACGGAGATCAAGTTTTCAAGAAAGATTTTCCGTAAATGTTTGGGCTGGAATTGTAAATGGAATACTCATTGGTCCGCACATCTTCCCAGACCGTTTCACGGGCGAGAATTATCTGAATTTTTTGGAAAATCATCTACCTAATCTGCTGGAAGAATTGCCATTGGATATAAGGCAAAACATGTGGCTTCTACAAGACGGAGCACCTCCTCATTTTAGATGAGAAGTGCGGGAGTTCTTGGATTATACTTTTCCAAACAGGTGGATTGGTAGAAATGGGCCAGTTGCGTGGCCACCTCGCTCACCAGACCTTTTCTGTGGGGTTACATGAAAGCGTTAGTTTTTAAAACAACGGTAAACAGGCGGGAAGAATTAATTGGGCGCATAAAACAGGCAGCAGCAACAATTAAAACAAAACGAATTTCGTTATTACGCGCTGTCACCGAACAGTGGTGACATCGCGCACAGCGTTGTGTGGAACAGAATGGTGACAACATTGAACATGTCATTTGAAATAGAACTTGACTGCTTATCCCTTTAAACGAAATATCTCTTTTATTTTTGAGTTAATTAAAAAATGTTATTTGAAAAAGTTGTTTACTTTAATTAGTTCTATACACAGCTTAAAAAAAGCATCAACTTAAAAATCACCCTGTATAATACAAAATATATATGGTGTTCCATTAAGAAAAAACAAAACTTGGTTTATTGCGAAGAAACTTACTTTTTGTGGGTAAAGCTATGCACGCCACTAAATTCTACGGAAAATTTTGTACAAAACCCACTTTTCACCATTTCAATAAATTACAAGCAAAGCAGTTACGAGGGGTGCTTAAAATGTGCAAATTTTGAATTTCGCCTTGGATCTCAAATAATAATAGGCCTATGACCATTCTGTTTGTGGCATCTTTCGTCTTACGAAAAAGTAGAATAGGGTCGCGAAAACCGCATCTTTCTATCTTTGCTCGCAAACGAGATACCCTACAATTTCTACCAAAATGGAACACAGTGTACTAGTTGTGGTAGCCACCTCTCTTGGTCTTGTCTGCCGACACACATTTCCACTTCAGCTGCGCTGCTCTTTCCATAATGCATGTTATCTTAGTTCTTTTTCGGATAGCTTCGTTCTGTATTCTATCTTTCAGGCTTATACCCAATATTCCTCGCTTTATGGCTCTTTGTGATACTCTGAGCCTTTCTTCACTTTTCTTCGTTAAAGTGATTGTCTCTATATCGTACGTAGCACCGGGTACCACACATGCTTCATATATCTTTTTCTTTAAGAATGTGGGCATATCCACGTTTTTGAATATGTAATTTAACTTGCCAAAAGCAGCTCATTTTAGAGCAACCCTTTTCGTGATTTCCGTTATCTGGTTTTCTTTTCCGAGTCTTCAGTCATGTTCAAGATAAACTTAACGATCTACATTTTGTATTATTTCTCTATTTATTTCTATGTTGGTATTAGTTTCGGCGATAATGTACCACCTTGTCGTATATAATGCAACAATGAACTAAAACAAATATCATAAAATAATGGTACTATTATAGACATGCATTTAGTTTAAGTTTTTTAGGTATGCTAATAGCATTGCGAACGAACACGATCTGGTATAAAAGGACCCAATTGCACAATATCATTTACACATTGATATAGTCCACGAAAAGTTGTTTCAGGAATACTTATGGGGTCACTTAGATCACATAACTGTCTTCGTAACATATATAAATTGTAACTATAATAATTTCGTATAAAACTAAATATATAACATTCTCAAATACCAACTCCTCTTCATTTATCTGCATGGCGGCAGCCAATAACATTAAATTTACCATATTTTATTACCAAAATAAACAAAGTCAATGCACAAACTAATTACTAATATCAAAGAATATACCACTAATATTAAATTTTTTTAGGTTAGTTTATTTCAGTTTTTCTACCTTGAAAAACGAAAACAGGTACTACTTGATACCCTTCACATTTTTCAACCTTGAGTCAATTTTCAATTTTAATGTGGTCACCAGAATTGCAAATCGCTTCCAATATGGGAATGTATGGCAATACTCAATATTGAATCAATTTCAATGGTCACCAGAATAATATTGATTGTCTAACAACGATGCTTACGAAGTGCTCACAAGTGGTTCACACGTTGAGGTTTGTTTCGGGCGATGCCATACAAAAATGATTAGCATTAGATTGCTTATATCAATACCGAATCGAAGAATGTGGTCTGTAGAATAAGCATTGCCTATTTGTTGAGACAGTCTAATGTTTCTATTGCCATTGTGTAATTTCACATGTTGCCAACGTATCACAGAATAAATAATAAACGCAACACGTACCTATTTAGAATCAATAATAGTTTAAAATGAACACGTATACAGTATAAAACGAAAAAACAAAGAGGACACAAAATAAAACTGCTTTAACGGTTATTATAGTTGCTTTAGTTGGAGATTGATGGAAAAAAAATTAAAGACAGAAAAATAAAAAAGACTAAATTAAATTACAAAGCAAATGTTAACTTAGCGCATATAATCCTTGTGCATAGTTATTAATGTGATGAAATCCGCTGATTTTACTAGAAAAGTTTTTCAATTGTAAATTTTTATACAAACAATAAGTTACATCTTGTTTAGTAATTTTTATCAATGAAAACAATGTGAGTAGTGCAGGGGCAGTTAATAGCGGATATAACTTAGTTACTTGCGTGAGGTTTATATTGTATTCAGGGTGTTATTAAATTCTCGGTCTGTTAAACATAAAGGAAACGGGTTTGGCTTATTACACACTTAGAAAAAAAATTGATCAAAATCCAAACAAAAATGATGCATATATCTAATGAAAATCACAATAACAAATAAATACCGTTAGGTTAAAACCCCTTTACAAATCTTTAACACTTCTTGTCTTTTATCGTATATCTTAAAGTTAATAACTATTTAACAACTCTAACTAGCCATCACACTTGTAATTGTTCGATAAAACATAAAATGACAGCTAACATACAAAGATATCGATTCTTAAAAAAAACTATCATGTTATAATTACAGCAAAAACATTATGGGAGTAGTGAGATTTCGCTATTTATAAACTGAAATATATTTATGGTATGTAACTCTGCGTGGTGTTCGATCAGATAAATTGGTTCAAAGGATAGGTTTTTGACCGTGTGAATCGATAAGTAGATTATGGGATGTATTGGTTTCTTATTTATACATCTAATGGTACTTTAAAGTGGATTTTTTAAAGCAGTTTATTCTACTTTTTTCTTCAGGCAGGAGTATATGCTGAAGTAATAAATATATCAGCAGTGAAGGTTGACATATTGACTAGTCTGAAGCCATGCACCGCGTGATTTACTTCTGAAGATGATACAAAGTAAATAAAGATGACTGTAACCACGACTAACCGGAACTGATGGTTGTAAACTTTTATTCAAGAGTAAAAATGTTATTAATTCGATTACTGTAAGGTGCATAACATTGTTCAAAACTTGCAAGATTAGATTAAGACATTAATGGTTAAAAGTGTACAAAGTACATTTTTTTTATTCAGAAAACATATTCAGGAAAAATTTTGAACATTCATTTTATTTGCAACGCTGAATTGAGGAAAGTCAGCTCATTTTAAAGCGAATGTTTGGTAGCAATTTTTAATTATTAATATGTATAACCGAATATACTTTGGGTATGATTTGGGCAGGGGGAGGTCATACTGATAATAAAATACCTAATGTAGAGCTACCATACAAACCTCAATGAAAATGCACTGAATGCAAATTTGATACAAATACAAATTTTTACATATACAGAGTGATTCTAAATCGCACGACAATCTCTGGGGAACATATTCTATATCAAGAAATAAGAAAAAAAGTCTATAATAAACATAGGTCCGGAATTGCTTTGTTAGCGAGTTACGGCTGGCGAAAGATTTCGCCATGATTCCTGAGCAAGGATGGATATTAAGCCATATTGAATTTCCGGGAAGGTAAATTTAGCGGTTCCCCATGGTTTTTAACCTGAGAAACTTAAAAAAATGGATCCCAGAACTGTATCGCTTTAGTTTTTAAGAAAACTGCCTGAAAAAATAAGAAGATAGGGTTAGAAAACACACTTTTTTAAGTTTAGCGTAAGATAACTTCGTTAAATTGCTAATAAACTCATAAAACGTTTTAATGAAAATTGTAGAGAATTTTATTCTGAAAAGGTGGTATAAATAACGGCAATGGAAATTAAACTCATTCGAAAAGTTTAACATGAATTACAAAAAAAAGAAATTTTTCAATGAAGCTACAAACAGTTCTTCAAAGCAGTTATTCAATGTTCTTGTTTGTAATTAAAGTTAAACTTTTCGAATAAGTTTAATTTTCATTGACTTTAATTATATAATTTTTTTCAAAATAAAATTCTCTACAATTTTCATTAAAACAATTTGTGTGTTTATTAGCAATTTAACGAAGTTATTTTACTGTAAACTTGAAAAACTCTGTTTTCTAACCCTTTTTTATATTTTCACGCAATTTTCTTAAAACTAAAAGCGATACAGTTCTGAGACCAATTTTTAAGTTTCTCAGGTTAAAAACCATGAGAAACCACTAAATGTATGCCTTAATCTACCTTCGCGGAAATTCAGTATAACTTAATAACCATTTTTGCCCAGGAATCATGGCGAAGCATTTCACCAGCCATAACTCGCTAACGAAGCAATTCCGGACCTATGTTTATCATAAGCTTCTTTCTTATTTTTAGCTATAGAATCAGTTCCCGAGAGATTTCCGTGCAATTTATAATTACCCTGTATACACCTTCTAATTCATTATTTAATTATTGATTAGGTGTAAGCTAAGGTCGTAGAGCAGCAGTACCTTGGAAGTAGATTATCGCAGAGATTTCCGAAAAGATAGTAATACCACTGCACATAAAAGAAAATAGAAATAATTCTCAACATCGCAAGGTTGTGTAATAGGTACACCAAACTAGAATATCAAATTTTGCTATAAAGATCACCAGTCTAAATATTGAAATAAATTGGTTAGGAAGGCAAACTTATTTTTCAAATCAAGAGTAGCTTCAATATCTTTAACCAAAACTAACAAGCTTGGTCTCGTTCATTGCACTATAAACTATTCTTCTGTACATCTTAATGCACACACGCGTGCACGCACGCTCACATGAACACACGCACGACCGCACGCGCGCAAGCACACACACACACATATACACACACGTTGTATGTCTATGTCGTGCGTCGTCTGTCGTGTGTAGTGTATCGTGTGTCGTGTGTGGTATGTCTTGTGTCATTGGTCGTTTGTCGTTTGTCGTTTGTTGTTTGTCGCTTGTCGTTTGTCGTTTGTCGTTTGTCGTTTGTCGTTTGTCGTTTGTCGCTTGTAGTTTGTCGTTTGTCGTTTGTCGTTTGTCCTTTGTCGTTGGTCGTTGGTCGTTGGTCGTTTGTCGTGTGTCGTTTGTCATTTGTCGTTTGTCGTTTGTCGTTTGTCGTTTGTCGTTTGTCGTTTGTCGTTTGTCGTTTGTCGTTTGCCGTTTGTCAGTTGTCGTTTGTCGTGTGTCGTTTGTCGTTTGTCGTTTGTCGTTTGTTGTTTGTCGTTTGTCGTTTGGCGTATATTGCTTCGTGTGTCGTGTGGGTGTGCGTATGCGTATATGTGCGCGTTCGCGTCTACGTGCGAATGCGTGTGCGTGCACGTGTGCGTGTGCATGTGCGTGCGCGTGTACCTGCTCGTGCGCGTGTGCGTGTTCGTGTGCGTGCGCGTGTGCGTATGCGTGTGCGTGCGTGTGTGTGTGTGTGTGTGTGTGTGTGTGTGTGTGTGCGTGCGTTTGCTCGTGTGTGTACGTGTGCGTATGCGTGTGCGTGTGCGTGTGCGAGAGCGTGTCCGTGTGCGTGTACGCCATAAGTTTCAAGTACTTGAAGCTTCGCATTTAAACTTGATATCATTTCTCGTGGAGTTGATTAGATTTTTAGGAGAAATTTGGCAGCAAATAGGTGGAGCTTATTAGTTTCATTGTTTGGTTTATGTCAAATATTACTGAAACAGTAGCATACTTCATAGATACACAAATACTCGATTTTAAAATAATGTTAATTATGTTCTATGGAATTTTTTGATCCGACCGTCGCGTAATTTGGTGGTGAAATTTAAATGTTCGTTCAAATTTTTGTCAATATCTGAAGAACGACAACTTTTTAGAAAAATTTGTAAACAATTTTACAGAAGTCTCTTAGTACGAAACCGAATAGTTCTTAAACATTAATTAAATAAGATTTAAAAGGCTTAAATTGTGTTATCGTTATTTTTTTATAGTATCAAGCGGATTTGGATTTTTTCAAGTTAAAATACATACAATTATTAACCTCTATCTGACAGAAGGTTTAAACGTCTATCTAACACAAATTGTTTCTACAATGTTGACTATTTTTATTATCAGGGTATCGTAATCGCATAATTATTCTAAAATTGTATATGGTTATGTAAGTAGCATATAACCACCCAGTGGATAGGTTTGTTTAGAAAATACAAGAAGGGCTAGACTAAGTCATACTAATCATTTCTCCTGTATGTATGGTATGAACCGATATCAGTTTTTATTTACAATAAAATGATTATACTTCATCAACCTTGGCATTATATTAACCCACCGAACCCCTGAGGAAAAGGGTAGAGTAAGAGGACAGTTAACAGTTGTAGCTTAATAGTAGAACACGGACACCTTCCCCTCCACTTTTTTTACGTCACAAGCCCCGCCCCCTGGGGCACCTTCCCCTCTACTTTTTATTTACGACCACGTGGGAGACGTATTTTTGTCGGCCATTATTTTTGACAGCTTCTTTTCGGACACCATTTTCAGCCCCTTGATGGATTTTTTACCCTAGTTTGGTTGTATTAAGAGCCTTTTTGGCAGTTCAGCCCCTTGAAGGTAGGCATATGCGTGCGCATACAATGTTCCGAATGGAAGCCCTAAAGACAGCCCCATTTACATGATTTAGTTTCTGATTGGTTCTTAGCCCCACCTATCTTCTGATCTCTGATTGGACGCTTAAGGTCCTGGAATAGTTACGGCGGGAAACTTGAAATAAGGAGGTTCTAATGAAAGCTTGTAAGACAGCTATAAGTACTTATGTTAGGTCTGCGCCCTCTTGTCGTGGCCCCCATGTTGCGAAACTTGAGTTTGCTTGTGCGGCCATCTAGTGGTGTATGGATTAATGAATATTTTTCTGTAATAAAGGTAGCGTTACTTAGCGGTATGACTAATTAAGGTTTGTTTGTGGCGCCATCTAGTGATATAGACTAATGAACGTTCTCTGCAATAGAAGTTGATCATGCACGTCTCCTCTCGGCTGTTTCTCAACCCAAAAAATCAATCAATCAGATCACTCAATCAACCAATAAACTAAATCACTCTCAATAAAAACCAGATCATACCTTACAGTTTGCGAAAACCAACTTGCAGCTCAAAAAATAATGATTTGGTTTTCTTAATTACAGCTTGCTTGCCCAAAGTCAGCCACTGTTCAAAATACCAAATTGTTATAACGTAAATAAAAGACAAAAGGTTTTAACGGTTTATTATTACATGCGAATCAATAACTACGAAGTTTCAAACCAACAAATACGTACCGCATAATGCTATTAATTAATTTATTAAAAAATAAAAATAAAAACTGATGCAGAGGTGGTCAAGTAAAATACATATTAAAAATAATACGCATACCTTCAGATGTGTCTTTCATTCGACTGTTCTACTAATAACTGTGTTGGAGAACTAAACTAAATGTTGAAATATTTCATACAGTTTACTAAACCCGTTTTGTGTTTCTACTTATGAATAGTTGAAATAAAACTGGTTATTGGTTTCTCCGATCATTAAGTAATTTGTAGAAGCGTATATATACAATCCTAATTATCTCTATCACCTTACTGCAACTAGTATTTACCTTTCCCTTTCGCAGACTACTTAGAGCCACATCATATGAATTTATATAAAACGATGTTTTGTTATTTACGGCATGCATTTAAAACAATTCATCTATATGATAAAACTGTTTTTATGGAATGCAGTTATTATTATTAAACAGTTATACACTTTCATTTTATATGAATTATAAAGTAGCAATGAGCCGTCAACATTGTGTTAATTAATGTGCTTACAAATATTTAAAAAAATTGCTGCTGCAAAAAACATTAAGGTCTAAATACTAGGTGAAATAATAATCATTTTCTACCCTAGCATTTTATACAGGCAGATTCTCTATTTAAGCGGTCAGAACCTTTACCTTCGAAAATTATACCTGATTTATTTGTATGTTCAATTACACACACACACACACACTCACACACACACACACACACACACACACACACACACACACACACACACACACACACACACACACACACACACACACACACACAGACACACACAGACACACACACACAAGCTCGTACACTCACACGCACACGCACACGTACACGCACACGCACACGCACGCACACGCACACGCACACGCATACGTACACGCACACGCACACGCACACGCACACACAGCACACGCACACGCACACGCACACGCACACGCACACGCACACGCACACGCTCACGCACACATACATACACTTGATGTTAAAAGAT
Source organism: Vesta saturnalis (assembly GCA_036346205.1). Classification (NCBI taxonomy): domain Eukaryota; kingdom Metazoa; phylum Arthropoda; class Insecta; order Coleoptera; family Lampyridae; genus Vesta; species Vesta saturnalis. The sequence continues at coordinate 2,072,248 of JARFJB010001352.1, read as the reverse complement.
AAACACGAGTAGAATATACTTGTGATTGCAGATTTTAAGCGGTCAGAACCTTTACCTTCGAAAATTATACCTGATTTATTTGTATGTTCAATACACACACACACACACACACACACACCACACACACACACACACACACACACACACACACACACACACACACACACACACACACACACACACACACACACACACAACACACAACACACAAAGCCGACACACACGCACACGCACGCACACGCACACGCACACGCACACGCACACGCAACGTACACGCACACGCACACGCACGCACACGCACACGCACACGACACGCACACGCACACGCACACGCACACGCACACGCACACGCACACGCACACGCACACGCCACGCACACACACACACACACCACACACACACACACACACACACACACACACACACACACACACACACACACACACACACAGCCACACACATACATACACACACAAATTATTTTAAAGTAAACAAATGAGCAGCGATTAAGTAAGCACGTAATTAGGAATTATAAATTAGATATGTACATCAAAACTATTATTGTTTGTGCACGATGCGCGTGTTGGTTTCAGTTAACATTTGAAACACAACAACAAAGTAGGGTTATCTTGATGTTAAAAGATAAACACGAGTAGAATATACTTGTGATTGTAGATTTTTCCACCGAAAATTTTTCTGCAATAGAAGTTGATCATGCACGCCTCTCTCTTGTTACGGAACTCTTAATTAAAACAACTGAACTACTAAAAACGCTGTTATTTATCAGAGTAGAATGGTTGAAAACAAGTGTTATACAGTAATTTGATTGTCTCATCATTTATAACTAAACAAGTAAACAACTTATTTACAAAATCAAGCACAAATTACCCAGAATTACGCCAAGTAAAAATCCTAACAGAAGCGGTATAAATGCGCCGCCCTTCTGTACGAGAAACTGTTTCTTCATTTTTATAGATTCACCTCTCTGTTCCAGCCGGCTTAAGGTATGCTTATGTTAAGAGAGTCGCTGATTCAGATCAGCTGACAGAGGTACACGACCTTTTAAAATGTTATGTGCACGCTCTAAAATGCATTCCATCTGCTTACTATCTAGACATTTCAATAAAGCATCACGCTGACCTTTACCTAATCTGGCTAATGCGTACAGGATATCGGTGTTTTGGATTAAAGTGTCAACCATCATATATGATGTAATATTTATGTCTGTGATGCTTAAAACCCTTTTTTCACTATATATACTTGGCAAATACCTTGAGGCCCGCATATGTTTGTTCTATAGCGTAGCACATCCGGTGTATTCTGTTTTAAATCGAACAGTAGATATCCGTGAGGATTAGAAGAAGCATATTGGTACGCAGCCTCTAAAAATTTAGGGTTGTGAGGTGAAATCTGCCTTGCTAAATGCTGTATCTGTGCCCTGTCACGTGGATTCTTAAACAAGACTATGTAATGAGCGTTAAGATATCTCGCTTTCCACGTCCTTGATGAAATATGTTTTGCGTTAGGAAAAACACGCTTAGATTTCTATGATGACAACCCTTTGTAAAAATATCAACCACCGAACCGTTAGTCTCACGCATTAGATCGTCAATTATTATTAAGACCCGTTTTTTACCGTCAAACTCTTCCATATCAATTAATCCTTTCTAAAAATCCACTGAGAGATCTTTGAATAATGACTGCCTTTCGGCGTAAAACCAGCAAATTTTTTCAAAAGCTGTATCGCAGACAGTTTCGATATTTTTTTAGAAAATCAACGATATGATACGATTTCCCACAACCAGATGGCCCCGCTACGATTGCAGGAAAGGGATGCTTAAACTGACCTTCCATATCGAAACGCTAATCGATACTAAAGAGTATTCCGTTATCATCACAACTTAAATACTAGGTAAAAATCTGCAATCACAGGTATATTCTATTCTGTTTTATCGTGTTTATCTTTTATCATCAAGATAACCATATTTTTTTGTTGTCTTTTAAATACTAAAACCAACACGTGCATCGTGAATTAACAATAATAGTTTAATGTGTATCTAATTATAATGTCTGAGGGGCTACGACAAGAGGGCGCAGACCTAATACAAGTTCTTATAGCTCTCTTACAAGTTAGCATTAGAGCCCCTTATTTCAAATTTCCCACCGTAACCATTGCAGAGCCTTAAACCTCCAATCAGAGCTCAGAAGCTGGATGGGGCTAAGAGCCAATCAGAAACTAATCAGGTGAAAGGGGCTGTCCTTAGGACCTCCATTCAGAACGCTATGTGCGCACGCATTTGCTTACCTTCCAAAAGCTGAACTGCCAAACAAGCTCTTAATACAACCAAATTAGGGTAAAAATTCCATCAAGGGGCTGAAAATGGTCTCCGAAAAGAATCCGTCAAAAGAAATGGCCGACAAAAATACGCCTTCCACGTGGGCGTAAACAAAAAGTAGAGGGGAAAGTGTCCCAGGGGGTAAGGCTTGTGACGTAAAAAAGTGGAAGGGGTGGTGTCCGTGTTCTACTCTTAATTAATCAAATCCTGAAAGATGCACAACAAAATGTGTCGTTCAATCATCTTATCTGACAAACGTGAGATATAATGTGAGTAACAAAATTTCACCATTTCCTTCTTCATAAAATCCAACGCTACTGTCCTCTAGGCTCCCAACGAATAAAATTGTAATATAAAATTTCGTGTTAGTTAGGTACTTGAACTTTCACAAATAAATATTAAATACTATCTGCAGAATGTTATCGCTAGTTACCTCAGTGGGAGGAAAACTATAGTCGTGAAGGACATGATAAGGGAGGTAACATAATAGAAGGCTAGATGAGGAGCAAAAACTGACGGAAGCGCGTGATAAAATCAAGGCAGCGGTACTGAACGGACGGCATTCCGTGAAAGGAATACGTATAATACACACACACAGGTAGAAATAAAATAGGAATAACGATCGGCAAAGGTTTAACAATCTTTAATAGGCTGATGCCTAAGATATGATGGCCTGCACGTGCAAAGAGAAGTATTGTTACACAGGTGGCACAGGCAACCATAATATAAGGGTCATATTCATAGTCGATACTTGACTGCGAAGTTTTCCTTATTTATAGCTTGTCTCTATCTGACATTGACCTTTTAGGTTAGGGTTAGAAAGAGACAAAGTCTTCCCCAAGTGAAGTGCTAACTATGAATTTCAACCTAAGGTGCACCGACGACTGCGAAAAAATTGGAAAAGTACACTTTGTAGAGACAAATTAATTTGAGATTAACATCTGCGTGTAAGACTGTTTCGGCCAAAGCGCTATGCATTTTAAGCAATAGTGTACTACACAAATGCGCGAGGAACAAACGACATGACGGTACGAGCAAAGAACCAACAAGACAAGCATTGATAGAGATGAAAGAAGAATGACAGACTAGATGGGAGAACACCAAGAAAGCAAAATGGGCGAGGAGATTGATACCAAGCATAAAGGTGTGGATAGAAAGCGATATCACATGACTCAATTCCTTACAGGACACTGGAAGGTAACTCTGACAGACGAAAGTGACCTGTTAGAGAGGAACATAACGCCCAGCAGTGGTTTTAGTGGGTAGGCCATACGGAGAGTCCCACACTATCAAGCGCCAATAGACCCTAAGGAGCTTGATTTCCACTCCTAGACAAAAAATAAGGTACTTGAACTTATAAATGAAACTTCAGCAAACCTTTTTTGTTGAGCTCGTCTATGTAGTGTGCGTAAACAGTTGCATTAAATGGGCCTTAATTACGTTATAAATCTTGTTAAATAATAAATTCAAGAAATCTAATACCTAAGCTTTGATGTTTGAAGACTCGTATTCAAACTCTGTTTTCAGATCCTAGATATTAGACTCAAAATTCATAAAAACGTTACTTTTAGAGCTCTACGCATACACACTGAAATGTTACACCCTGTATATTTTTACAATTACAAGGCTTGCTTCAATAATATAATAAAATTGGTGAAATCTAGAAATACTTAATGCCGGTCAATCATAACGACGTTACGTTGCAATTTTATCTTGCATGACCAGAAAAAAATTACCTAATCGATTTTTGCGTTTATTAACAATAAATAACTAAAATTCCTTACACAACAATCTTTTATATGTCGGTATAAATGCATATACAAGGGAAGTCAATAGTTCAAATTTTAACGTCTAAATTGTCAATTTTGCATGATCTTGTTAGTTAATCTGTATTAGAAGAGTATTTGGCTGGTTTGATTTATAAATATATATACAAGTAAATGCGATCGTGGACACAATCTTACCTGTCAATCTATACTCCTCGGTCTTTTTGAACTGAAAGAGCGGCACGTGAATCTCACAATATCCTCGTGACTGATCGAAAACACCGCATAATATATGTGGTATGTGAGATATTAACATCATCTTCCTGGGTGGCTGCTTCCTTTTTTTATTAATTTATAAGGAATTTCGTAGATTGGGTTTAGAAACAAAAAGAAGTGTCGCAAATTATGTGACAGGAAATGAAAATTTGTTACGCCTTTGATATTTTCCAATTGTAGTTAAAGAACGCATGTCTACCGATATCTACCGCTAGTTTTCCGCTTGGTCGCACGCGGCACTCACTTCAATGGTATTGAAAAACAAATAATCATTTGGTACTAATTGTGGGAATGTCACATAAACGGGTTTTTTTTTTCATATTTTTAATAAATTTTTTAGTAACTCGATGATCTGCAAGTTTTCACTTAAAATTGCAAACCAGTTGTTCGTTTCTATGTGCAATATCTAGATATTTAATTGTATGTGGGTGATTGCTTTAATAGCGTGGGTGGTTTGATAGTTATTGCTTTAAGGGCATATGATAACCCTAACTTATTGTCTTTTACAAGTTATTGCTTTGATTATCTCTGTGAAAAACTTTCTTCTGCAACTGACTTAAAAAAATTTAAAAAGAATATGTGCAAGGACAAGTGAGATAACTTGTACATTCTTGTTTCATGACTACAAGATAGTGCATGATCCGGTTAGATCAACTACAGTCGCTTACAAGCGGCTATCAAAGAGTTTATGGCTTCACGACATTCATCCACATAGTGAATTGTCATCGTAAAGTTCGATAACACTAAGAAATTTTTTGTTTTAAATTTGCATAACCGCAACACACAAAATCGAGTTGAATGCATTTAAAAGTAGAATTGTGAAAGGAGTTTCATAATCTTATCTTATTTCAATTCAATTATGCATTACTATTGATATATGTAAATCCCTTTAAAGCATTTTTACCAATCGCGTTTCCATTTTTATTCATATCCATATACAGGGTGTGGCATTAGTACGACAAAGCGAATTTTCGGCTAAACTGTGCATAGTAGAAAAACAATGTTTTATACAAAAGTTGCTTGAATTCAAGCGCGCTATAACCTAACAATATTTTCGCATATACAGAGTCTTCCGTAACGGAGGTACATAACCTATCCTTCCTTATTTTAAATGGAACGCTATAGTTTTTATTGTGGATTTCGTTTCTACTCTGAAAAGCAACCACTTTCTATTAAACATGTCATAATCTAAACCTAACCGTTTTTTTAAATATTTGTAGTTTTAGATAAAAAATTATCATTTTTCGTCGTAGTCCAAAAATTTATGTTGACATTAGTAACAAATCTATGAATTTGTAACTCCGCATGTAATTAGTGCAGACGTTGATCTTTTAAAAAATTTAATTTAATTTTTATACAGGGTGTACCAGAAATATGAATTTATGATTTTTTTTTTGTTTCGAATCCAAATAACATTTTTGTAATAATTTGTCTATCCGCAACGGTTTTTGAAATATTTACAGTTTTAAGATTTTTATTTTAATTTTCGCGGTATAATCAATATTAGGTATATTGCCCAGAAAACGATCACAACAGTTGCCATACTTAAATAAATGGTAAAATGTATTGACTTTTGTATTACGTATGTGAGTGAGAATGTAATTTCATAAAAAACTTTTAATAGATCTAAAAATATAAATTCAATACGATACTGTCGCAAAATTTTTATAACCAGTTTTTTTTTTGAAAAATCTGGAACACTGGAACTGTAACAGCATCTGTAACAAACAAAATACACCCACGCACCACACAAAATTAAAAAACACCGAACGCGTTTCGATAGCTACGCTATCATCATCAGCGGTCGACTAGGGCGGACTAAAGAAAATTTCTAACATATACCATCAGCGAGTAACGCTTCGTTGCTAATCTGGTGAAAGTGGAAGTGAAAGTTATGAAAGTTTAATAAGTTCAGAGTGGCCTAAAGGTCCTTGATCATCATTATTCATTAGAATTTGTTTGTTTTTGAAGATCTCTAAACTTTCATAACAATCAAGTTCGTGCTTTTACTAACATGTTTGATTAATGATACCTTATCTACTACATTACTTTTATCAAACATATGTAGGGCTACGGCAGGCTTGTCCCAACGTTTGTATTTTATATGAGCTAAATGTTCTTTAAAGCGAATTTTGATAGGTCGTTTAGTTCGCCCCACATATTTTTGTTCACAATTTTTACAATTAATCTTATAAATTTCCTACCTATCCTGCTTATCCACTTTATTTTTTGGATTGCCTAAAAGAGTTTGCAAACTATTATATGAAATAGTGACTGTTTTCAAATTAATTTTGGAAAAGATTTTAGGTAGACCTTTTGTATAAGCAGGATAGTTTGGTAACTTGACATACTTTGTTTCTATTCGTTCTCTAGCATTACCTAATGTAGTTACGCTCTTAACCCTCATCCTATGTGTTTGTTTCCTAACTATATTCATAACCACTTCATCTGGAAACCTATTGTATGCAGCAATTTCTTTAATAGTGTGCAATTCTTCATTATAATTTTGAACTGAAAGAGGAAAATTAAGCAATCTATGAACCAAAAAGTTAAAAACCGCGAGTTTATGCTGTCTACAGTGATTTGAGTCATTGGCTATGAATCTTTTAAGTACTAGTTTCCTTACGATAAATATCTATATCTTGTTTACTACCATTTCTTGTTACCAGAGTATCAAGGAACGGGAGACTGTCATTTGCCTCTATCTCATAGGTAAATTTGATTGTCGGAAATTTAGAATTTAAAGTTTTTACGAAGTTCTCAACGCTACAAATTTTAGTATTAAGGGTGGCAAACACATCATCCACCTATCTAATCCAAACTCTAGGAAATAAGGCAAATCGTGTTTTAAGTCTGTCTCAAATTTACCCATGAATGGATTGGCTATAAACGGAGATAAGCTATTGCCCATTGTTATGTTTACACTATGTGTACTTTTCCTTATTTGGTGAGGTACTATCGTACCAATTTTTGTCAAAGTTGTGTAGAATGAATGAAACTAAAATTGTTTTAGTTTTCCTAAAACCATTTTCCAGCAATAAAATTTATCATAATAGCAGTAGCCATGAAAAACACAGTAGCGGATAAAGCAAACTTAACAAATGCAGTTAAACGCATCATTGATACCTATCAAACGTTTGAACATCTTATGTTATTTGAAATGCCGGTACACTTTGAAAAAAGAGAATTAGTAAATGTGGTATTTGTTTTCGACGAAGCCAATCGAAATGTTTTATATTTTCGACGAACCCCCAATCGAAATGTTTTATTGGTACAAAGACTTTATTGTGAGCGGTACCCTCAAATAACAAGCCCATCAGTAAGTAATCGAACGGATTACTCGTACTGGTAATTCAATCTGGTTTTCTTCATTTAATGCCCACAAAATGAAGATAACCTGGTTTAAAACATATGACAGGCAAAATCAGTATGCCATGCTTATTGTGTAAGGCCAAACCCAAAACGCACGCTGGTTTGCATGACACATTTGTCTGTATTGGCTTGATTCTTTCTGTTGATTGACAACTAGCTTTGCATGTCTAGTTTGTTTTCTTCGTTTACGTGTTCGGTGTGTTTGTATACTTGGATGATATCCAGTTTTTATGTTTGGTACATGCTTATTTGAATATTAAAAAAGCCTGCTTAGGTTCATTAGTTTGTACGTTTAGTACGTTTGTGCATGTGACTATTTCGTGTTAGTTTTGTGAGTTGTATTGGCTAACCTTTTTCACTCGTCTGTTTATGTGTTTGTGTGCGTTTTTATCTTGTTCACTGGTTCGTAGGTGTTTGGATATTTATGGGTGTCTTTGTTGGCTAGTGTGTTCGTGTGTATGAGGGTTACTATTTGTTTGATAGATTCTTTGGTTTTTGTGGTATTGCCGAAGTTCTAAGATTTCTTTGTTTCTGGGTTGTTTTATTATCTGCTTGCCTGTGTGCTTGGATGTTTATTTGTGTGCGTGTTTATATGTTAGCTAGTCCCCACATATGCTGGCCAGTTTTGTGGTATGATGTATTTGGCTAAAAAAAATTGTGTTGTGTGTGTGTGTGTGTGTGCGTGCGCGTGTGTGTGTCAGTGAGTGTAAATACATGTTTGCAACAATTGGCTCAAATACTGAAACACACTCATGGTGCATGTAATGCAGCTTTTGATCAACCACGAAATCCATGAAGCCGCTTCTACAATCAAATTGATATAGAAATATAGATTTTAAGACAACTTGGATCCAACTTCTTGACAACAATCACAATCTGACAAAATTTAGCTCTATGTCATTTTGCCGCGACTCCAACGAAATTGGTGTATAAATATGGATTTTAATCCACATCCGTCCCAAATACTGACTAAGACTCATGGTCCATAGAATGCAGCTTTTGGTCAACAAGGAAATCCATTTTGTCGCGTCCACAACGAAATAACATAAATATAACATAACATACCATAACCTTCACACCATTCCCTTGCAGGGTAGGCAAAATAATCCCTGCCTCTTATATATTTTTCATTCACAATCTTTCACCATGCTGTCTTACCTCTGCATCCCTCCCTAGCTCCCGCAAGACTCATACATCGCCTATGACATGTCCTTTTATTTTTAAAACTCCTTATCTTTCTCTCTTTTATCATACATTATGCTACATTCAGCCGTTTTACGCAGCCTACCAGGTCCGGCTTTACCTCTAACCTCACCCAGGAATCACATACGTACGGCATTCATTTTTCATTCGAGCTTTTTTGACATACCCATGTCTCACTTCGATACAGTACTGACGGAACAAACACACCATTATAGGTTGTTCGTTTCGCAGCTAGGTCGATGCCTTCGTTTCTCACTATTGTCCACATACATCCAATCACTTTCCTTCCAGTATTAACCCTTCGTCCAATCTCGCCATACATTGTACCATCTGCAGTAAATATTCTACCCAGATACACCAACTCGTCCACTTGTTCCACAATTTCATCTTGCAGAGTAAATACTGTACAACACTATCTTAGTTTTGTTCACGTTTACCTTCAAGTCCATGCTCTCACTGACTGTATCAAACTTCCTCAGAGCAGTTTTTAGCTCATCCGCACTGTCACTCAATAAGACTGTGTCATCTGCATACACCCGAACTCGTACATTTACGTCACCAACCATTCGTATCGGTATCTGCTTTTCTAACACATTAATCCATGTATACAGTGAACAACCACGGTGGTAACACACAGCCAGGTCGCACTCCTTGCTCGACATTAAATAATTCACTCACACCTCCTCTAACCCTAACATATGCGCTACTATCCTTATATACTGCCCCTATTCCGTTTATTAGACCTTTATTTATGCCATATTTGTTTAATATTTCCTACATATTCTTCCTATTTACTTTGTCGTACGCTTTCTTCTGATCTACAAACGCACAGTACAGCTTCCTTCTTACACTTAAAAACTATTCAATCACGTGCTGGAGAGTAACAATCTGATCAACTCACCTCTCCTGGCACGAAGCCACTCTGCACATCGCAAACATTAGCTTGTGTAGTTTCTCGTACTCTATCAATCAGTATTCTTGCAAATATTTTACCAGGTACACTGAGCAAATTTATTCCCCTGTAATCCTTGCAATCACTCTTGTTCCCCTTGCCCTTATACAGTGGTACAATGATCGCGGTCTTCCAATCCCTCGGCACTTTTCCACACTTAAGGCACATATTGAATAATTCACACAATTTTCATATAAGCTTTGCACTTCCGTACTTTAGCATTTCACAAGTGACTTCCTCTACACCTACTCCTTTACCATTTTTCAACCTTCCTAACGTTATCTCTACCTGATTGATCACAATATCCTTCTGAATTTCATTCACCATTCCTTCTACATTCTCCTTATTTAACCCTTCAGTCTTACTTTCCTCGCTACTGTACAGCTTCCCGAAATATTCTTGCTAGCATTTCCTCGCTTCAAAATCGTCCCATATTATTTCGTTGCTCGTACTTATCACTCCTGCAACGTTCTGTCATGTTTTGTATTTTAGACCCATTTCCAGAAGAGTTTTTTGTTTACCTTAAAATCATTCTACATATTCTGCTCTTCCACTGCCATCACTTCCTCTTTACTTATTCTCACTGCCTCCTTCGCTTCTGTGTTTCTTAATCTGTACACCTCATACAATCGCTTTTTCTCAATCTCACGTTTTGCAGCAATCATTGCCATGCACGCATCTTTTTTCTTACAAAGTGCCTTTTTCACCGATTTATTCCACCAAGCACAATTTTTCTATCTACCTACAGTCAGTGTCTTTTATTTGTTAGTTTCACACTGTTTCATTCACTTCAACTTTTTACTCACAGCATTTGCGTATTTCATTCTCGCACCATTATCTACTAGTTTGTCTACCCTAATTCTGGACGTTCGCATTACGTTTGCTTTCCTTCCCCAGACCCACTTTTTCCCTAAACACACACCCGATACAACCAAAAAGTGGTCCGATCCACAATCCGATCCGCGCATTACTTTTGTATCTCTCGCCAAGTTTCTAAATCGTTCGTCATACACTATCTAGTCAGTCATCTTTTAGATTCACCTCTTTGCCATGTATACATATGCACGTTTCATGTTTTATGTTGGTCCAAAATCGGCCCAAAAAATTACAACGAACGCTCAATAGGCAATTAGTTGAGATTTTGGTCATCGAGGAAGCCCTTTTTACCACGTACATCACGAATTTGGTGTAGAAATAGAAATTTTAGGTCAAAGTGGCTCTAATAATGACCAACTCTCGTAGATCACAAAATATGGCTCCTGGTTACTGAAGCATTTTAATTTGCCCTAACTCCAACAAAATTGGTATATAAATGTAAATTTTGGGAAACATTCTGTCCAAATACTGACAAACACACACGATGCATACAATTCAGCTTTTTGGTACCAAGAAAATTCCTTTCATCAGGTTCACAACGAAATTGGTGTATCAACATAGTTTTTGTGCCAATATAGGCCCAAATGCTGACCCACTATCACGCGTCACAAAATCTAGCTCTTGGTGGTGGAAGAACTTTAAGTTGCCGGGATCCCAACGAAATTGGTGTATAAATATAAATTTTGGGCAACACTCGGTCTAAATACTGTCAAATAACCATGTTGCACACAAATTAATTTTTTGTCATGAAATAAACCCTTTTTACCCCGTCCATAACGAAGTTGGCCCAAATCCTCACTAACACACAAAATTTAGCTCTTGTTCATTTAAGCATTTCAATTTTCCGAGACCCCAACGAAATCTGTGCATAAATATAAATTTTGGGCAACATTTGGCCCAAATACTGGCAAACAGTCATGATGCATACAATGCAGCTTTTGATCATCGAGTAAACACTATGTACTGTGTCCATAACCAAGTTAGTGCAGAAATGTAGTTTTAGGTCAAATTCGACCCAAATTCTACTCTCATAGGTCACAAAATTTTGCTCATGATCATTGATGCATTTCAATTTGCGGAGACCCCAACAACAACATTCGGTCCAAACACTGTAAAATAGTCATGAAGCACTCAGTTTAGTTCTTAGTCGTCAAGTAAACCCTTTTTAACCAGTTCATAACGAAGTTGGTGTGGAAACATAGATTGTAGTTTTGGGCTAATATCGACCCAAACGCTGACGAACGGTCAATGGGTACATAATCCATTTGCCGACACCCTGACGAAACTGGTGTTTTAATCTCCACAGATGAGAAAACTATTATTTTTTTTTAATTTTGCATTTTTTTTATTGTAAGAAAAATTGAGGATTTAAAATTTCCACTCCACAACTTTTTCTAATAAAAGTTTTTCGCATCTCATATTGTTAATAATATTAACAAATCCGCTTAGAACCATTTTTACCTATATCTCTGATGCCTATGGAAGGATTATAAAAATTCCAGTCTATAGTGCTAACAAGAGTCATGGGTGGACTTTTACATGACTCATCGACGTACATTACGTCATCAACTTTCTAGGTTTTCCTAAATACAGTGGAGCTAGTGAAAAACGGATCACATAGGGCACTTAAAATTATGATAATAGCCACGAAAACTGGTGCCCGTGTATTAATGGAATTTGAATCATTTCCGACCATATGTCAGAAGGAAATTCAATTTTTCTAAATGTTCCCCGTTAGACTCACTGTTAATACTTTCACTGCCACCAAAAATGACGCGGATATAATCTCAGATTATCGATAAGATAAATATGTAAATTATAGCCGTTGTGCCATTTTTATGATTGGTTAATTAAGAAGAGGGGAAACAAAATCCAATGTGGCGCTAATGGGATGACTCTTAGTTTAGACGCAGAAGCGTTAACAGTTACCGTTACGACAGCCAGTGCATTATCGCGGAACGGTGTTACGCCAAATCCGTGTTTAAAGAACTTCCGTTATTAGGGGCAGCACCCCCAAACAAACCTTAAGAACGTATTGTGTCGTTCAACCAAAACGAGATTGATTTATCGTTAAGTGAAGTTTGTCCAAAGGGACTTTGTGGTAGATCCTAGAAAAGGTGTTGAGAGTTATTTCCTAGTACCTTCCCTATTCTTTGGAGTGGTTATAGTTTTTGTGCGGAAGAAACCAAACGTTCGTTCTTAATTCCAGACAATAATTTAACAGTTAATCGGTAACGAATAACTCGCTGTAAATAATTAAGCTCTTGTGTATAGTTAAGTATCAAGCAGAACTAGGTCATAAATAAGGTAAAGTTAACAAGTAACGTGTAAATGTAGACTGTAGTGACCGTACAACCAATTGGGATAATAATCGACCGCAAATTGGTATTTTAAGCCGCATTGCTCTTCGAAGGGCGTCGTACTTGGGGTTTAGAGCACCGTTACAACTTGGAACACGTCACAGAGGGCTCTGGGTTCCCACCAGGTACCTCTATAACAAAAAAAGGCTGATCCAAATTTAAGGTAATCCTCCAGTTCACATTCTTGCCGCGGTTGACAAACTTTTAATAAGGTATTGTGTGTATTTTCTCCTATATTTGAATACGATGTTCTGTTTTGCTTTTTTTTGGATTAACTTCTTAGTAGTCGATCGTTAAAATGTTTAATCCAAGTGTATTCATCCGTGCTGTAGTACGTGAATTCTTTTGATTTGTTGTATTGGTTATTTTGTACCGAAATTTAATGTGACGATTGCGTTACGAGGGGAACGCAACTTATTTGTTATTATAACCATTTGTTTTTTTGTCGTAATATTTACAGTAATTTCAGTAAAGGCTGACGTTGAAACTAGCTAGTATCACCTCCTATTAGATAAACGAAACGATTTAGCTGGAATAGTATGAAATGGATGTAACGATTGTGTAGTTATCTCGAAAGTGATGATTTCACGATACATATCTTTGTGTTAACGAACTTGTATTTTTTTAATGTGAATCGAGCTGTGAACCTTATTCATTATACAGCACAGTATTTACGCGCAATTTAAGTGTTTGTTTTGTTTTGATTAAGATTATTGAATTAACGTCAATATTTTTGTGTTTATTTTAAGAGAAGTAATTTAAAATTTAAAGGTTGATGCGTCAATGAATCATTTTTATGAATTTCAGCATGAATGGATTTAATTTCAACTAGTTGTAAATTGAAGTAAAGTGAGTTCTTTTTTTGGAAGTATAATTTTTTTGAAATACAGATTTATTAAGTAAAGTAGTGTAACAACAGAATTATTGTTTTTTGATCAGATTAGTGACTGATTTTGCGGTACGCAATTATTTGAGATGAGTGTGCGATATTATTTGTAGCCTTTCAGGTATAGCCCAAATCTGCTGGTATTAGGACCACTTGTGGTTAGGTTCAGGTAAGTGAGTTATTTGGGTATTCAAACGAGCTGTGAACTGGCGTAATTAGGTATTTTAACCCCGATTGTGTAATTTCAAATACTCTGTCAACCCCAACGCATATCTCGACTTATTTACGGTAAGCTATCCTATTGTGCGCAAAATTTAGTAACACCGAACCCATCACGACCACCGAGCTAGCCGGCTAACACCAACCTTACCTATTATCCCGTTCTACTGCTAATTTATATTGTAACAATATCATCAGATAAAATATTCGTCTATGCACTCCAACGTAACACTAAGATAATTCGTTCACAAACACAGATAGAGCAAGTGATAGTGAACTGGAAGTAAAACGTGTTTAAATGGCTTATATAGGTACAGCAAAATTTAGGATAACTAATTACATCAAATAAGTGTATTAAAAGAAAAGCAACGCGTTTTCCCCTCCTCAAATGGGAAAGCGGCGTGCTCAAGCTTTCTACGCTCTTTCAGGCACAGCATACATATGTACATTACGTACATATGCATGGTGGTACTAAGGATGGGTGCGGGCAGGATAGGATCAGAAGGAATAAAATTAATGTTCTGAGGGGGAAGGTATTACCCCAGTATTCGTTTAAATAGCCGCACATAAAGTGCGTATTCGAATTGATCATGCCGCTATATGAGTTTGAGAAAAACCCCCTGGAAAAACATCATATGAAGTAGACGGTAACGGGTACCGTTACAACTGTATATGGGATGGCATTGCCTGTCCTAGACAAGTGTACAGCACATAGGTACTATACTGGTACTTAAGTTGGGGTATAATAAAAATCCAATTCCTACGAGACTATCTGGCATAACTCATAAAACATGTTTATGTTTTGTCCTTTTTATTTTATTAATGTTATTAATATTCTTCTTATTTGTTATATTAATTAATTAATATTTTTATTTACAGCATATATTAAGTATTGTTACAAGTTACTATGTGACTGTATGTCTATGAGTACATGCGCACCTATGTGCAGAGTGGTTTTAAGGCGTGAGCAACATCTGTTCCGGCACACACAAGCTTTTTGAAAATGGTCCCAATTGGGAACAATCATGCAAATTAATTGTTTTATTTTAAGACTAAAATGTAACGTAATCATTTAAATGTTTAAAATCATATTAATTCTGTATTTTGATGGACTGTGACCTAACCGGGAATTAGGCAATTTTTTTTATTTACAACAACAGCGGCGAGTTTAAAAATTCCCCTTGCATAACTCTTTTAGGATAAGATAAGAGGATAGTAATGGTCTCACGAAATGCACAAGAAAGATCAGATGCAACATTCAAGCGTAATTAAGCCAAATGCTTTTATAGAGGGGACTCAATATAATATCGATTGCTGCTTTAATATCAAGAGTCGCAGAGCAGTATTCTTTTCCTTATTTAAGTTTTTTACTATTGTGCTGTAAAATATTATTGTGATAAATACATTCGTTAAGATTTGCGATAGCAACCGTTTACGTCGTAAAATTAGTTGAGTAACCGACCATTGGTTTCGAGTTGGGCGATTAGACGTCCTATTTCTAGTAATATATAATTACTAAATATACAACAGTATGCGCAATTCATTGACTACCGCTACTGTTCGGCGCTTCGTAGTTTCTGTGCAGTCTATATCAGAGACCCAAGGCAATGCATTCTGTTTGAAGTTTGGTTAATGAACTCTTGTAACAGGAATTAATTTAGGGTTATGGATCCAAGGTTGGCTGTCCACAAAGGGCTGGTTAGGATAGGTCAACTATATGCCTTTATTAAACAATGCGTCTACTTTCATAACGCCGGTAAGGTATGATTGGTTTAATGTCACTTGATATTGGCTCTATGTGGTTTAGCAAAATAGAAATTGCGTATGTGTGTGTGTGTGTATGCGTCTGAGCGTTTGTACTGTAAAGAACCAGCGTCCTGTACATATGTGTTTTAGAATAAATTAGGTGCGGACCATCCTGTATGTAAGATTTCATAAGTTTACGCGATATTGCACAACAAATAATTTATTCATCACCGCTGACGTGTATTTCTAAGAAACCGTAAGTTTCTGCACGTCAGAACGATTTTAACCAATCGCATAACGGCATCCCCCGCACGGTAGCCGCGAAACCGCCCACAGATGCACCTTTATAAACTCGCGACGCGCATAATAAGGAGATGAATCTCAGTAGATTCAAGTCAAGCCGTTCCAGAAACCAGTAGCCGCAGCCGCACCGTTTGCTTAGTGTAAGCACCGACCTGTTGTTCACCGACGAAGAGTCCTTCGCGATCGGGCGAGAACGCACACCACGACGCACCGGGCAACCTAAAGTTCAATTCTGTACTGCTATTGAAATTTAAGTGTTTGTTTTGTTCTGATTAAGATCATTGAATTAACGTCAATATTTTTGTGTTTATTTTAAGTGAAGTAACTTAAAATATAAATGTTGATGCGTCAATGCATCATTTTTATGAATTTCAGCGTGAATGGATTTAATTTCAACTAGTTGTAAATTGAAGCAAAGTGAGTTCTTTTCTTGGAAGTATAATTTTTTTGAAATTCAGGTTTATTAAGTAAAGTAGTGTAACGACAGAATTATTGTTTTTTGATCAGATTACTGACTGATTTTGCGGTACGCAATTATTTTAGATGAGTGTGCGATATTATTTGTAGCCTTTCAGGTATAGCCTAAATCTGCTGGTATCAGGACCACTTGTGGTTAGGTTCAGGTAAGCGAGTTATTTGGGTATTCAAGCGAGCTATGAACTGTCGTAATTAGGAATTTAACCGCGATTGTGTAATTTTAAATACTCTGTCAACCCCCAACGCATATCTCGACTTATTTACGGTAAGCTATCCTATTGTGCGCAAAATTTAGTAACACCGAACCCATCCCGACCACCGAGCTAGCCGGCTAACCCCAACCTTACCTATTATCCCGTTCTACTGCTAATTTATATCGTAACAATATCATCAGATAAAATATTCGTCTATGCACTCCAACGTAACACTAAGATAATTCGTTCACAAGCACAGATAGAGCAAGTGATAGTGAACTGGAAGTAAAACGTGTTTAAATGGCTTATATAGGTACAGCAAAATTTAGGATAACTAATTACATCAAATAAGTGTGTTAAAAGAAAAGCAACGCGTTTTTTCCCTCCTCAAATGGGAAAGCGGCGTGCTCAAGCTTTCTACGCTCCTTCAGGCACAGCATACATATGTACATTACGTACATATGCATGGTGGTACTAAGGATGGGTGCGGGCAGGATAGGATCAGAAGGAATGAAGTTAATGTTCTGAGGGGGAAGGTATTACCCCAGTATTCGTTTAAATAGCCGCACATGAAGTGCGTATTCGAAGTGATCATGCCGCTATATGAGTTTGAGGAAAACCCCCTGGAAAAACATCATATAAAGCAGACGGTAACGGGTACCGTTACAACTGTATATGAGATGGCATTGCCTGTCCTAGACAAGTGTACAGCACATAGGTACTATACTGGTACTTAAGTTGGGGTATAATAAAAATCCAATTCCTACGAGACTATCTGGCATAACTCATAAAACATGTTTATGTTTTGTCCTTTTTATTTTATTAATGTTATTAATATTCTTCTTATTTGTTACATTAATTAATTAATATTTTTATTTACAGCATATATTAAGTATTGTTACAAGTTACTATGTGACTGTATGTCTATGAGTACATGCGCACCTATTTGCAGAGTGGGTTTAAGGCGTGAGCAACATCTGTTCCTGCACACACAAGCTTTTTGAAAATGGTCCCAACTGGGAACAATCATCCAATTAATTGTTTTATTTTAAGACTAAAATGTAACGTAATCATTTAAATGTTTAAAATCGTATTAATTCTGTATTTTGATGGACTGTGACCTAACCGAATTAGGCAATTTTTTTATTTACAACAACAGCGGCGAGTTTAAAATTCCCTTGTCTTTTAGGATAAGATAAGAGGATAGTAATGGTCTCACGAAATGCACAAGAAAGATCAGATGCAACATTCAAGCGTAATTAAGCTAGATGCTTTTATAGAGGAGACTCAATATAATATCGATTGCTGTTTTAATATCAAGAGTCGCAGAGCAGTATGCTTTCCTTTAAATAAGTTTTTTACTATTGTGCTGTAAAATCTTATTGTGATAAACACATTCGTTGAGATTTGCGATAGCAACCGTTTACGTCGTAAAATGTGTTGAGTAATTGGTTTCGAGTTGGGCGATTAGAGGTCCTATTTTTAGTAATTATAATTACTAAATATACAACATTATGCTCAGTTCATTGATTACCGCTAGTGTTCGGCGCTTCGTAGTTTCTGTGCAGTCTATATCAGAGACTCAAGGCAATGCATTCTATTTGAGGTTTAGTTAATGAACTTTTGTAGCAGTAATTAATTTAGGGTTATGGATCCAAGGTTGGCTGTACATAAAGGGCTGGTTAGGATAGGTCAACTATATGCCTTTATTAAACATTGCGTCTACTTTCATAACGCCGGTAAGGTATGATTGGTTTAATGTCACTTGATATTGGCTCTATGTGGTTTAGCAAAATAGAAATTGCGTATGTGTGTAGTGTGTGTGTGTGGTGTGTGTCGTCTGAGCGTTTGTACGTGTATGAGTGTGTATGCGTGCGTGTGTGTATTCATGTGGGTGTGTGTATGTTCGTGGCTGTGCGCCTGCGTGTCTGTGTGTATGTGATTGTGTGCGGCGTGCGAGATTGCACGTGCGATCCTGCGTGGGTGTGTCTGGTGGGTGTGTGAGTACGTACGTGCATGCGTACGTGGTGTGTGCGTATGTGGGTGTGTGTGTGTGTGTGTGCTTGTGTGTGTTTATGTGCGTATATACGCGTGCACGTGTGTGTGTGTGGTGTGTGTGTGTCTGTGTGTGTGTGCGTGTGATGTGTGCGTGTGTGTGTGCGTGTGTGTGTGCGTGTGTGTGCGTGTGTGCGTGTGTGCGTGTGTGTGTGCGTGTGCGTGTGCGTGTGTGCGTGTGTGCGTATGTGCGTGTGTGCGTGTGTGCGTGTGTGCGTGTGAGCGTACGCGTGCGTGTGCGTGTGGTTGTTTATGTGTGTATGTGTAGTTTTAAGGTTCTTATTTACAACTAGTTTTATTATAGTAAGGTTTTACAAATAATTACCCTTATGTTCCATCTATTACTAATAATAATTTTGACTTATTTTATTTATGTATTCATATAAAATTTAGTCTTATTTGATAAGTTTACAAATAACATTACAGTCCAATTTTGTCGTCTTTATATTATAATTATGGAAGAGAGGTGTGCTGTTTCCAAAGAAAAACGCACAGATCTAGCTATAGTTAGAGATTTATTTCTGATATCCCTTACATTCTCTTGAAAAATGGAAGAGTTCTCAATTTACAGCTATACAGTGTTTTTATTTATGCTGCCGTTGAGTCAGCAACCGGTGCAAAACTACCTTTAATATTTTGTATTCTTGTTTCGATGTAACAAATACACACACAGCCGATTTGTTTTTTTTTGTATAAGTAGGCATTTTATTTATAGGTAGTCTATACTAGTCCGAAAGTCCCAAGCTTTCATTATTATGGACCGTAGTGTATGATATTAAGGATCAGTCTCACTGAAAATTTGGAGACCAAATTGTTTCAAAGGTTAACTACTGTCATTTAAAGACAAAGTTACAAGAACGTCAAGATTTTCGGTAAATACGAAGTAAATAAGGTCATCGAAGCCGGAGACAGTATTTTTCCTGCATAATGTATTTCGCATTTTTTGCGAAAGCTTGTTTTAAGTTATTTATATACTGTTGCTATTTGTAGTTTTTTTGAGAGGGGGGCTGGTATTATAGATGGTCAGTATCTATCAATCAAATTAAATTGTAAACTAAGTATTTTCAAAACTATTTCTGAAAGTGCCCTCAATCAAACGGAAAAATCGAAAAATTCATGGATCTGCAACCAATAGGTGCTTGACAATCACTTACTTGTTTTCTAATTGACAAAAATGTAACACACAGAGTGATTGTCCATAAACTAGCCAGTAACCCTAAACTGGAGGCTACCGTTTCCATTTTACCGAGAGAGAAAAATATACGGATCGCCTGAAGAAGGATTTGTAATTTTTAACAACTGCCACTGAATAAAAAATAATATTATAATACTTTATATGAGAATATATGTAAAAGCTTACATTATCTATATTTAAAAAATTATTTGTTTAACTATTTGTGAGAATAGGTTTTTGTAGCGATAAGAAAAAGTATACTGTTACGTTTACTAATAGTCACTGCAAAACAAAATTAACTCTATTGAATCTTGCTGTCAAACGAAAACTTACATAACTCCTTTTGTAGCTTGAAATATCAAAAATGAATGATACAGTTCTTGTTAAAACGTAAAATCGCTTTTAGCTGCAAATTGACATGTGTATCAGCATTCTGTTACTATGTCAAGAACACAGTATACATTTTCTTCATATAATGTGTGTTATCCACATCGATCAAAACCCATCAAAAATTGAAAGTGACAACCTTTCAAACCAAATGATTGGTATCTACATATTTATAGAGCTTATTATCTGCTCAATGAAAGCATTCCACGTTTTAATCTACATAAATCACAGTACAACCGCTGTAGTATCAATATACAAGAGAAGTAAAAGTTGCATAATTAAACATTTGAAATATTTGAAAATTCAGTTAACTTGCAAAAGGTGGGCATTTACAGTATTTTGAGTAATGTAGGTTTGCATTTACCTGTCACAGACATGGTCATTTACATATAAATTCCTTTATGGTATTATTAATAGATATTAATAAGAATTTATTAAAGTTGAACAACGTTTTATATACAATGTATGGGATTAAGTAACGAGAATCGCGGGAATTAAAAATGAAAATGGGGTAACTTAAGTTTACGTATGAAATGACAAACAAGAAGTTCTTTGTTTTAAAGAACAATTAAGATTTCAGTTTCCTGCAAATCGGATACCTGTTGCATGATCTTTTGTTTAACTGTTACTGATACATTAGATGGAATTTGCAACGGTCAGTTACATGAGTAACAAAATTCTCGATGAGAAATTTACTTTTAGGTTTTGTTTAGAATATCGATGAGAAGTAAAATCCAATCACATATCGGTCGTGCAAGTCCAAGTAACACCTAACGCTATAATTATACGTTGCCGAGGTAGTTAGCGATCATATTTATGGTTCCCCAACCCATATTAGTGCGTTAATTCCTTCGCTAGATATTAATAGATTACTTCTTTTTTTAAATACCGACGAGTTGTGAATTACGGTTTTTCCCTCGTGGCACTTGCCACTTTCAGGTCATTTCGTTTAAAAGAAAAATTTACTATAATGTATGCATTAAAAAAATCAATATTAAAATCGCCTATGCAAATAATAGTGTGTATGTATTTGGAAATGTATGTAATAAGCGGTAGGTGGCGTTGAATTGGATGGGCGGTTGCGGCGTGCTAAGGGTCGATTTTAAAATGCTCGAAGCGAACACGACATTTCACACTTACCGCCAACTTTATATAGAGAATCTTTTAGTCGTGCTATTTCTGGTATTTAAATTTTTCATCTTATAATTCAGATTGTATGCGTACATTAGCTGCATGTAAATTACAGTGCATAACTGCTTCCTTGTGCTGTAATTTGCTGAAATACTATCTTATGTCCAAAAATCATACTTTCATTACGTTACTATGCGAAAATAATTAAAAAGTGTTTTAATTGGCCTGATCTTTGAGCTTTGTTTCACGTTACGCATAATTTCAAATTTCGTAGTAATATGAAAATTAAAAAACTAATATCATTTTTTTAATGAAGTATAACCGTATGGATATTAGGCACTTCTCATATTTAATGTTGTGTTAGTGCAATCTGATGTACATCCTAAATCGTGTCACTGAAAATAAACTATTTTACCTTTTTACCGTTTTACTTGTGTGATCCAGAGTGGTGTTTGGTATAAAAACGTACCCAAGGTATCAGCGTTTTAACTCGCGATTTCTGCTAGTGAGTTTACCTTGAGAAACCTTGACTGGCAGTCCTAGATGTTTAGCCAGAAACCACTTTATCCGTTTGGGGAACTAATCTCTGTCATTTTCTTCGCTTGATTTACGACACCACTTTCCATAGATTGAATTTTTAAACCAATCTGCCTTAGTGCAGACTGGTATAGTAACCAAATCGATCAGAAATAATAACTGTTTCTACGGTAAAGATGACTCATTAAACAACTTTAGTGTACGAATTTTAAACTTTAAGTAACGTAAACATTGTTTAAAGGAACTTTTTTATTATTTTTATTGCACTCCACTGACTATTTAACCGTATCGTTTAATACCGTAAATGATAATACTCAATATGAATATCAGATGAATTTTGTTTAATGGTTAATTTATAGACACAATAACTTTGTTGAAAATAGTATGTAAACTACCGGTATTTGTCAATTACAACTGAAAAACGGTAGCGCTTAATTATTGGAGCGAATAGTTCGTTGGGATTAATACACAAATTGAATTGATTGACGGAATATTAATTCCAAAAATAAGTGAAAATAAATTATTACATTTTTTAAAAACTGCTTACAATAAAATGAATAAACTGTTCAAAATTAAGATTGAGTTGTTAAATGAGATTTCTTTCGGGAAACTTAAATTGCACATATCGCTTTGCACACGGAAGTGAAAAGGAATTATTACATTTTTTAAATGTTACGTGAATTATAAAGTTTGTAATAAAATGAATAAACTGTTCAAAATTAAGTTAAGATTGAGTTGTTAAATTAGATTTCTTTCGTAAAACGTAAATTGCACTAAATTGCTTTGCTTTGCTTTAGATTGCATGCACAGGAAATCAAGACGGATTATTACATTTTTTAAAACCGCCACGTGAATTATAAAGTTTATAATTAAATGAATATAGTATTCTAGATTAAGCGTAGATTGAGTTGTTAAATAAGATTTCTTTCGGATTTCGTGAATTGTCTTATATTAATTTGATTTGCTTCAGATTGTATGCACAGGGAAGTGAAAAGTAATTATTACATTCGTTTTTAAATGTTAAGTGAATTATAAGGTTTATAATAAAATCAATAAACTGTTCAAAATTAAGTGCAGATTGAGTTATTAATTACGGTATCTTTCGGAAAACGTAATTGTAGCACATTGCTATGATTTGCTTTGGATTGTATGCACAGGGAAATCAAAAACAATTATTAAATTTTTTTTAAAACCGTTACGTGAATTTTAAAATTTATAATAAAATGAATGAAGTTTTTAAAAAATTCTGTGTATATTTAGTTAATGCATAAGATTTCTTTCGAAAAACGTAAATTGCATCATACTGCTTTGCTTTGCTTCAGATTGTATGCGCAGGAAAGTGAAAAGGAACAATTACATTTTTTTTAATGTTACGTGAAATATAAAGTTTATAATAACATGAATAAAGTGTTCAAAATTAAGTGTACATTAAGTTGCTAAGTAAAATTTCTTTCGGAAAACGTAAATTGCAATAAAAATATTAGAAATACTGTCCAAATACCCCTTAAAATGAGGATGATTATATCCTCTCAGATAGCGGGCTATGTCTGAATTATAATACCTGTCATCTTGCTGTCATCTTCTTGCTGCTGTTTTAATCTTCTGCTCTAATCATTTAAAAATGTTACACTCAAATGCAGAAGCATTCGATGTTTTGCCTGTGTATTTTCAATATTTTGAAAATAATGTTCATACGTCCAGGGAATAGGCTCTGCGGTATCCTGAAAGACATCATCATTCTAGGAATGTTTTTAGTCGTATGGCATGTCTGCGCCATACTGGAAACATTCCAGCGCCAAGAGTACCTCAACACCTTCACAGGGTACGGAATGAAGCAAACCTTGTTAGTGCTTTGGCTGCTATCGCAGTTCACCCTCATGTTAGTATACAAGAGCTATTCAGAAGAATGATACTAGGAGTATCCAAAAGATATTAAAAGATCATAAGTTTCGCTTTTATCACCTATCACTTCATCAATCTTTGAGAGAGTCTAATTATGATCAATTGAACCACTGCCACTGAATGCTGAGTATGATTCAAAAGAATCCTCATTTAGCAGCAATAGAAGACTCAGTGAGTAAACCGCACTGAATACAAGAATTTCAAAACCAAGGTCGGTGAAGTGGTCCTCTTTGGTGTGGTATTGTTGATGGAAAGATTTTGGGACCGCACATTTTCGAGGGAAATCTCACTGGAGAACGGTACTTACAGTTTTGCAGTACGATTTACCCACATTATTGGAAAAAGTTTCCCTCGAAACAAGGACCAGAAAGTACTTCAGCACGACGGTTACCGGCTCATTATTTTCAAAATGTTAGGACTTTTTGGGATGCAATTTATAGGGAGAAATAGATTGGAAGGGGGCGAGTATTCTCACGGCCACGAACTTTTACTTGTATTCAATTGCTTTGCTTTAGATTGTATGCACAGGGAAGTGGAAACAAATTATTACATTGGGATTGAACAATCCGAATAACAAGGAGTAGAGCCAAGTTATTGGTGACCTGAAGATTTTTTCCACCATCGTCTGCTAAAGGTGCTAACAGTAATACCATATCCATCAATGAGAATAAAAGCAGACTATTCCGTGAAAACTGAACTGTTACTTTTCCGTAGATAAAGTGTATACAATTTTTGTACTATTTTCAAAAAAGCAGCGGAATAAAAATTGCCAGTGTCACCAAACAGCATTAATTCGCAGTAGTAAAAACTTACATTAAGTCTCAACAAGTAAAATGTCTAAAAGCGCCATTGCTGTCTTCGAGATGAAAACGTTTATAGAGGATTCGGGAAAAGTATTACGGGCGAAATTAGCAGTAGAATAAAGGGCGTGGGCGTGTTATTCATTTTGCGATTAGGATAGCTCGTAATACGTAAGACACAATAAGGGAACGTCATGAAAAATATGGGCGCCAGTTTGAATATAATCGGAGTCTAAATACCTACATGCGAGTATTCCACAGTTATAAACAAAAAAAAACTTGCTTACCTTACCTCGCATAAAACCAGTATAATTGGTAAACTGAAAGGCTAGATCCGGCGTTTCCTGTAAAGCTTTAATATATTCGCACGTAACCATAATAAAATAGCGTGTTAATCGACGTGCTGATCGATCATTAACCTTATTTACTGTACTATTACGTTACGCTAAATATTTTATCAAATCCACAAAAAAAAAATAAATCAACGTTGCCGCTGTAAGGTTCTGTAAATAAATAATTTTCATTAAAAAATAATAATAAACCATTCAGTAACTTGAAGGCAAATTATTAAACAGGGATGACTCTTGCAAGGTTCAAATCCCTAACATCATCTTAATTACCTTATCTTGAGTTAACACCCCAAATATATAACAATTACGCCGAAAACACAAATTTGACAAACTCTCCTAATGTGAATTTTGGTGTCTATCCGCCTAAATAAATACAAAAAGAAACAACTTCATCAAAATCACCAAAAATAATTATTTCACTGCATTTGCATTTAAAACCTTGCCGAAAATACTGAATCTTTTTAAAATTTTGTTCCAGTTTCATGGTGCAAAATAAAATAAAACATTAGTACCAAGGCATAATTGTAGATTATGGCTCTCAGGAATATAAAGCTCTTCGCGTCGGACTTTTAACATTCCTCGAGCCATAATCTTCTGATTATGTAATACATAAATATCTATTACGATACAATGTAAGCAATATTTTTTTCATTTTAGAATCAGATACGGGTGATACCGTATGTTCCTTAATTCACTCAAAATGATCAATCTAAAC
The DNA here is from genome assembly GCA_036346205.1 of Vesta saturnalis. Taxonomy (NCBI): domain Eukaryota; kingdom Metazoa; phylum Arthropoda; class Insecta; order Coleoptera; family Lampyridae; genus Vesta; species Vesta saturnalis. Next base: position 2,046,231 of record JARFJB010001352.1, on the reverse strand, counting down.
TATTCCTTTCCTTCTCACAGCGGTAAACACAATTTCCATACAATTGAACCTTTATGCCAATAACTCTTCATCTCCTTAACACGGCTTCCAATACGGCAACCTCACTGTTGCAAATTTCAACTATCTGACTATTTCCAAATTATATTTACACGTATTTAGTGGCGAAAATATTAAATCCGAAGGCAGGTGATTTAATAACCTTTTCATACGGTTTTAAAATACGCAAACATTAATTTATTTACCAAACGTTCTTTGTTCTTTATATGCACAAAATTTATTATTCCAATATGGACTCTCTTGATGCACAAATAAATTTACCAATCTCCACGACATTATAATCCGCTTAGCGCGATTTAACCCAAATATGAGAAAATAGCACCAAAATTAAACACGTATCCTCTTCAATGGACACGAAACTGTCACTTCCAGGCTAAGAAATACCACACAAAAGGTCTCCAGGATGATTGAATCCTCTTTACGATCCACACAAAAGTGAACGGGAAAATTTCTCCACGGTAGCTTCAAGTAATCCGGCGGAAACGTTGCTAAATTCTATGCGCCCTAAGCCGCCATCACACGCTCAGCATTTAACCTCTATCTTCAAAACTAACTAACCGTGAAACAAAACTCCCCTTTCTCCACAAGATTACGTCACCTTTTAATCGTCACATAAAAATCTTCCATTCTCAAATTGCATAATGGACATTTTCCAGGAAAGAAACAGACTTGATATCCAGAATTGAGACGAATACATCCTGTTTTTCTATCCGAAACCTCTCGCACAGATACGTTTTCTAACTATACAATAGCAGTTCAATATACAGGGTCCGCCAATAGTGCGTGGACGAAGCTTTATGAGTTTATACAATATCGTTTTCAAAATTATTTATTGCAGGATGGTGTGGGATCTTTCGGGTTACAGTTAGAAAATATTTTCGCAAAAATTACTACTCGTATACAGGGTATTACAACACAGTTATATTTTTTTAAATGGAACATACCGTATATTATTATAAATTTGGATTCCCTGGTTAATTTTAAGGGCACTTTATTCACTATATGAGGTATCTTAAACGCGCAATTTAGGCGCTGCATTCAATTTTTGAAAATTTAGAGGTTGAAAAGAAAATTGTAACAACCGTATTGAGAAATGTGTAACACTAAAATTTTAATGGTTGATTAGTCATAGACTGTGCTACATAAAATCGTAAAATAGTAATATTATCTTTTTAATTTTCGAGATATCGTAATGCAAAGTTTAAGATTTTCAATCATAAATAAATTGATTTTTTTAAATGGAAAGGTATACATTGTTTTACATTGTTAGATAGGAAATTTAATTACATTTTTTTTGATATAACATTGTAGGTATTTTTGTTTTGCCGTTTTTTGATAATCCAGCTTTTTTACTGAATTTGTCGATTTTCGTAGGTTTACATACATATGTATGTATAATTGTTTATATCACATCAAGCTATGAAAACAAAAGAATATTAGAAACAAAATTCAGCAATAGTATCTGTTTTGTCATTTCGCGTGTATGTTCCAACGTAACTGAGTTAATTACTTTATTGCAGTGTGAATGTTTGACGCTTAACTTTACGAACATCATATACGTAATACGTTTATTTAAGAATTATAATGAGTAATTTTTTGCAAAATGAATTAGTTGACATGATATTTGTGCTTGGAGAATCAAACAAAAATTGTTTATTGGACCGTCGAATCTACGGGCAGCGTTACCCTGATCGAAGACAACCAAGAGAAGAATCGTTTCGCTATCTTTTAGAAAGATTTGAAAGTACTGGAAGTGTTGGATACCCTAAAAACGAAAGAGCTAAAGTTGTTACAAATGAAGAAAATGAATTTCGTGTACTTGAAAACCCCCTCGTTAGTATTCCTAAATTAAGTGACAATTTAGAAATCAGTCAAACTTCCGTGAGACGTATGTTAAAGAAAAATAAATTTCACCCCTATCATGTACAATTACATCAAGAGCTGAAAGAACAAGATTTTCAAAATCGAATTAATTTTTGCCAGTGGGTTCAACAACAGTTAAATGCGAACGAAAATTTTATTTCGGGGATATTATTTACCGACGAATGTACATTTCATCGAAATGGATTTGTAAACAGACATAATTTTCATTTTTATTCAAATGAAAATCCACACCAATTTCGGTTAGTCTCTCAAAATAAATGGTCAGTGAATGTTTGGGCAGGTATATTCGGCGGAACTACTGTTGGTCCTTTTTTTTTTCAATGGCACACTCACTGGGGTAGAATATCATAATTTTCTAGAAAACGAATTATATCATTTATTGGAGAATGTACCTTTGGCTCAAAGAAGAGGTATCTTTTTCCAACAAGAGGGGGCACCTCCTCATCATGCCAGAATTGTAACCCAATGGTTAAATTCGACGTTTCACGAAAATTGGATAGGAAGACAAGGACCGATACCTTGGCCAGCTAGATCTCCCGATATAACTCCATTGGATTTTTTTCTTTGGGGCTTTGTGAAGAATAAAGTATATGAGGAAGAATTAACAACTGCTGAGAATATGAAATTGCAAATTAGAAATGTTTTTGCTACAATTACTCCTAATATGTTAGATCGGGTTGAAGCTTCTTTTATTAAAAGAATTCAGTATTGTCTAAATCAGCGTGGTCGAGAATTTGAACATTTAATTTAATATTATTTTCTTCCAAAATCGATAAATTCAGTAAAAAAGCTGGATTACCAAAAAACGGCAAAAAATAAATACCAACAATGTTACATTAAAAAAATTGTAATTAAATTTCCTATCTACCAATGTAACACAATGTATACCTTTCCATTTAAATAAATCAAGTTATCTATGATTAAAAATCTTAAACTTTGTAAATTCAGTAAAAAAGCTGGATTATCAAAAAACGGCAAAACATAAATACCAACAATGTTATATCATAAAAAAATGTAGTTAAATGTCCTATCTAACAATGTATACCTTTCCATTTAAAAAAATCAAGTTATCTGTGATTGAAAATCTTATACTTTGCATTACGATATCTCGAAAATTAAATAAGATAATAGTACTATTTTTACGATTTTATGTAGCACAGTCTATGACTAATCAACCATTAAAATTTTTGTGTTACACATTTCTCCATACGGTTGTTACAATTTTACTTTTCAACCTCTAAATTTTCAAAAAATGGAATGCAGCGCCCGAATTGCGCGTTTAAGATACCTCATATTGTGAATAAAGTGCCCTTAAAATTAACCAGGGAATCCAAATTTATAATAATATATGGTATGTTCCAATTAAAAAAATATAACTTTGTGTTGTAATACCCTGTATACGAGTAGTAATTTTTGCGAAAATATTTTCTAATTGTAACCCGAAAGATCCCACACAATCCTGCAATAAATAATTTTGAAAACAATATTGTATACACTCATAAATCTTCGTCCACGCACTATTGGCGGACCCTGTATAAGTGAACTGTTCAACTTGAAAAAAATATGCAGAACTATATGAACGCGAACTGAGCCTTTCGTTGTCAACCATGATAACACAAAAAAATTATGCCCATCCATATTATGTTTCTTATCAACCCTCTTTATCCTAAATGAAATTTAATTCCTTTCGAAACTGTGATAACAAACGGTAAAACGGTAAAAATAGACACACGGCTTATAATTTTGATGGCCCAGAAGCATTTTTTCGACAAATTTATTACGAAATAATTTACATGACGATAAGCAGTTTATCTTCGGGATGTGAATCAATCTAAAAAAAATTGAAACTATTGCATTGGACAAATCTAACAATCCTTCTTCATATCGTATCGTATCACACCACAGGCGAATTAATCGATAGAAGATGTGATAAATTTTCTGAAGATCCATCCCGAACTCCGTGATATCTTACCCGAATATTTTAATTCATTAGGTATACCAGTCTCTTCGTGTACAGAGGAAAGACCATTACCTTCCTTAAGAAAATTGAAATCATATCCGAGATATATTGGAAGGTAATATATTAAGCATATTTACTCGTTTTCTTTCAGAATTTTGTAACCGTCTCTTTTTAAATATAGAAGGTTATGCAATCGACTTTTTTTTCGCTATCGCTAAATCGACAAATTAGGTCATTTTACAACTTTTGGCCAAGTTTCGTCAAGATTGGAGATGATGTCTGGATGTGTGTCGGTGTGTGTGCGTGCGTGCGTGCGTGTGTGTGTGTGTGTGTGTGTGTGTGCGTGCGTGCGTGCGTGCATGCGTTATGAAGTAAGGTTGACTCATGCGGCGTGGTAGGCAAAAAATATACTAGTAGGCCACATGTAGCATGGGCGATTCAAAATATAACCTACAAAACTTCATCGTACTTTTGATGCACGTGAATTTCGCTGTCTGGTTCGTTTTATGTAATACATTTCTTTTCGAAAACAGAAGAATTGTTATATATTAACGGATTCATACGACAAAACTCAACAGAAACTGAGAGAACTTATGCAGGAGTCATTTTCGGAGGAACAAAATGATCCTTTTGCTTATTCTGCAGATCAGAACAATCTTGAAGAGCAACCAGCAAATAAAGCAGAGAGGCGTTATCTGCAAGATGTGGGAATAGTAAAAGACGTTGTCATCTGTTATGCCAAAATATCATTATGCTGCAAAACAAACACAGCAGTCCAGGCGGAAGTGCAATGAGTGCCAAAAACATTACTACGTAACACGCTTTTGCATAACCCACGACTGTTTGTTGAATAACTAAAGATCGTAGTTTACTCCTCTGTACTTTTTTTATATATTTGAATGTATTTGAATGAAACATATTATCTGAGTAATCTAAATCTTTTAATTACATTATATATATATATATATATATATATATATATATATATATATATATATATATATATATCAATCACAAAAGAGTACATCTAGTTTATCTCAAAGATGTATATGAGACACGTGCTCTTCATGTGGCGGTTAACGTGTTAAGCTTGTTTTCATTTGAGTTGGAGGTTTTGAGAGAAATCCAGCGGCGGATAAGGGGGGTACTTTGGTTCTCAGTTTTTGATTTTTATCAAATATTTCTAAAACACTTGCATATTTCAAAGATATCAAAATTCCGAGATGTAGACCTTAAACATATCGATTAATTATGTTCCATGCAATTTTTTGATACGACGCGTAATTTAACGATTAATTTTAAAGAAAGTTTAATTTTACGTAAACGTCACTCTGACACAGATTATTGTTTTTGTTTCTAAAATATTGCCTGTTTTCGTTATGAAGGTATAAAAAATAGGTTAAATAGTTATCCTAAAAGAATTATAATTAAAATTATTTCATTTCCATTAATTATTTCAGTTAGCATCTAGATGTCTATTAACCTTTGTCTGTCATGAAGTTTTAAACGTCTGTTTGGCGTAGATTGTTGTTTCTGTTTTTACAATGTTGCCTATTCTCGTTACGAACTTGTTATAAAAGACGTTGCATAAGTAGAAGAGGGACACCATCCGCTATTTTGTTTTTTTTGTGACGTCACCTTGGGGCACTTTCCGCCATTTTATTTTTGTGGCGTCACCCTTGGGACACCTTTGGTCGCCTTTTTTTTATATAGGCTCACGTGGGGATCGTATTTTTTTCACCCGAGAATAAAAAGATTTTATTTAGTCTGTTATTAATCTTACTAGGTCCCGTTTTTATCGAACGAGATTGCATAACTGTTATTAAAATTATTATTAAATTTCTTTTTTAATTCCTATCTACAGATTGTGACCTAATTTATTTATACATTGGGGGTTGTATTTCAATAAGGGGTTCTAGTCTTGTAAGACGGGAATCTGTTCGCAGGTTTAGCCCCTGTCATAAAAATTGTATTTATAATAATGGGGAAGAATTAATAGATAAGACATGTAAAGATGACAAGCGTTTTCATAATAAAAAGATGTTATTTAATCTGTCTTTATTATTATTAATATTTATTAGGGTTGTTTTGATTTTCATCAAGGATATAAAAAAATTGCCCTTAAACGATTATGTTCCATGCAATCTTTAAGACTGCATTTAAGCGCTAGCTCAAATTTCTTCAATATCTGAATGACGACGAAATTGTAACCTTCAACGTTATACATATAAATGAGTAATTAAGTTACATAATTAGTTTGCTTTACAAATCATGCTTTAAATGATGTTCAGCTTGAGAACGTTAAATTATATGCTCACGGTTTAAGTGGAAAATAAAAATTGCATTAATACGATAAATGGGTACACATATGCATTATAGGCTGTTCTAAGTTTCACTGCGTGACCCTTTGAATAGTGTTAATCATTAAAAGTAAATATTGAAGGTTGACAGTTAAAATTGTATGTACAAGGTCTAAGCAGACAATAAATCCATTAAACGGTTACACATATGTGTTATAGACTGTTTTACGCTTCATTGTGTGTTTTAGTTTAGGGATGACTTTTTTAAAATCAATTACATTACTTTTAGTACCCAGATTAAATTACGTAAAATTGATTATTGATATGGAATATCATACTTTTTTTAAAAAGCTGAAATATATATTGATAGCCATAAAGTTTATAATACAGATTAACTACTCTTTATTTATATAGATCGGGGTCGCAAAAAGGTGATATGTCTAACAGTGAATTATCGAAAACATCTTCAAATCTAGGTAATCGATAATCTCCTATGTTAAATATTAGTGTAAAGACATTTTCGGCAGTCACGACTTTCGGGATGGGTGCACTTCTCCTTTATGCTCAAAATTAAGCGCAGCGTAATTTAACTTATCTGTATCTCCATAGAGAACATCACCACCAGCATCAACTTCGCCGTTTTCATCTTAAGCGATTATGTTGTAATAGCTTATTAACAGGTAAAAACAGCTAATACTTATGACACTGCTCCATAATAATACTCATTCGATCGTAATTATGCTTTAAAAAATTCATACAGCGGATAATATACAATCTTTATTTTCCGTTATTATTATTATTATTGTTACCATTATGGCAGTGTAATGATAATGATAAGCGTTGTATGTAGAGAATTAAATACAAGTCTAATATTGTACGTGTATGCGTTTCAAAATTACTTTATCCATTATTACTTATACATATTTAACACATATTAAAGCGTCTTTACATCGCACTTTTGCTAAATATTTATATTCTAGACATAATTTTGCAAAATACATATTAAAATTAACAATATATTACCACTTCATTTTCACCTTTCATATTTATAATTCCTTATCTACATCAATTACACGTTGCTTCATTACGCTCCTTAATGTATTGCTGAGCCGAAGCTCTTCATCATCCTATGCATTTCATAAAACCCTAAATCTAGTTTTAATATTTCGTTTATTTTCCTTAGCAACTCGCCTAGCCTCTTGTTTTTCACGTCTATACTTAATACCTTTTCTTTACTTTCCTCGTGTCATAGGTACTACTTTCGTCATTTCTGCTAAACTAAATCGCACGCTTCCAAGCAGATGTTTTACAGGGATCCTTGAAACGCCTAATGCTATCTTATAATACTGGTATAAGGCCTCGCAACTTGCTCTAGGAGCTTAGACCCCTGTCCCCCTTGGTGGGAAATTTGTCTTTGTATTCTAATAAGAGGCGCCCTAAGGCTAACTTATGAGACCAGTGTAGGGCTTCGCAACTTACTCTCGGGGCTTCGACACCTTGTCCTGACCCCTAGGTGTAAAATCTGATTTTGTATTTTAAGTCTCTGTAGGTTAAGGCGGTAAATTTGAATCCGTATTCTAATAAGATATACCCTTTGACGGAAAATCTAAATTTGTATTTAAGTAACTGCAGATTATGGCGGGAAATTTAAATTTGTCTTCTGATAAGTGGGGCCCTAATGCTAACTTATAAGACAGGAATAGGTCTTAGGAACTTGCTTTTGGGGCTTCACCCCGTTGTCATGGCCCCTCGGCGGTAAATTTGAACTTGTATTTAATTCTCTACATACAACACTTATCATTATCATCAGACCGCCATAATAATAATAGCGGCAAATAAATATTGTATATTATCCGCTGTATGGACTTTTTAAAGCATAATTACATTCGAATGAGTATTTTTATGAAGCAGTATCAGGGGTATAAGCTGTTTCACCTGTTAATAATCTATTACAATATAATCGCTCAAGATAAAAACGGTGAAGTTGACGCTGGTAGTGATGTTCTCTATGGAGATCTAGATAAATGAAATTACGCTGCCCTTAATTTTGAGCATAATAGGAAGTGCACCCATCCCAAAGTCTTGACTGCCGAAAATGTCTTCACACTAATATTTAACATAGGAGATTATCGATTACCTAGATTTGAGGATGTTTTCGATAATTCACTGTTAGACATGTCACCCTTTTGCGACCCTAATCTATATAAATAAAGAGTAGTTAATCTGTATTATAAACTTTATAGCTATGAATATATTTTACTGTTTTTTTAAAGACAGTATGATATTCCATATCAATAATCAATTTTACGTAATATAATCTGGGTACTAAAAGTAATGCAATTGATTTTAAAAAAGTCATCCCTAAACTAAAACACACAATGAAGCGTAAAACAGTCTATAATACATATGGGTAACCATTTAATGCATTTATTTTCTGCTTAGACCTTGTACACATAATTTTAACTGTAACCTCCAATATTTACTTTTAATTACTAACACTATTAACATGATCACGCAGTGAAACGTAGAACAGCCTATAATGCATATGTGTAACCATTTATCGTATTAACGCAATTTTTATTTTCCACTTAAACTTTGAGCATATAACTTAACGTTGTCAAGGTGGAAATCGTTCAAAGCATGATTTCTAAAGCAAACTAATTATGTAACTTAATTACTCATTTATATGTGTAATGTGTAATCTTCCCCATTATTAGAATACAATTTTTATGACAGAGGCGAAGCCCGCGAACAGATTCCCGTCTTACAAGACTAGGACCCTTATTAGAATACAACCCCCAATGTATAAATAAATTAGGTAACAATCTGTAGATAGGAATTAAAAAAGAAATGTAATAATAATTTTAATAATAATTATTCAATCTCCTTTGAAAGAAACGGGCCCTAATAAATATTAATAACAGATTAAGTAAAATCTTTTTATTCTCAGGTGCAAAAAAGACGATCCTCACGTGGGCATACATAAAAAAAATGGCGACTATAGGTGTCCCAAGGGTGACGTCACAAAAACCAATATGGCGGAAGGTGCCCCAAGGGTGACGTCACAAAAAAAAATGGCGGATGGTGACCCTCTTCTATTTGCATAATTATCCTAAAAAATGTTATTACAATTATTTTATTTCTTTTAATTTCCATTTTGCGCGTTGGAAGGTCGGGTGGTGTTCCACGCCAGATATGTTTTTAACTTAAAGTTTTAAATGTCATTCTGACATAGATTTTGTTTTTACAATGTTGTCTGTTTTCGTTATGAATGTATAAACAAGCATCTAGATGTCTATTGACCTCTGTCTGACATGAAGTTTTAAACGTCTGTTTGGCATAGATTATTGTTTTTGTTTCTACAATGTTTCCTTTTTTATAATCAACTTATTATAAAAGAGGCTGTATAGTTATCCTAAAAAAATTGTTGCATTTCTTTTAATTTACATTTTGTAGTGTTCCACACCAGATATTTTATTTTATATAATAAGAATGATAATGTAATAAGAATGTAATATTGCTCCTATAGAAAAACCGGTAAATAGGTATCCTATCAATGGTAAAGCCCACCGGAAGGAATTTTCATAAGTCGGTGACTATGTTTAGTCAAATCAATATGTTGTAGAACACCTATTAAGGTATTTGATTTTTTTTTCATTTAATCTTGCCCCAGACTTGAAAAAAAAGAAATAAAAATCTGACTTTACCTTCCCCGTCTGTCCTGTTAAACAACACTAAATAAAAAGGGTATGGAAAAACGAAGTTTATTCGTATAGATGATATTACATAACTTTAGCAATTTATAAAATCGATTAAAAAGTTCGTGCATCTCTAGATTAATAGTGAGAATGTAGGAAAATCTTCAAGTAATCTTGCAATGCACTTTATAGACACACCCCCGCTTCCAGCATCCAGTTAGCAGATATTAATGGAATCAGATTAACTCCCTGATACTTGATTATAGATTGCTTTGTTCATGCTTATATGTAATCCCGACATTTTATTGCAAAAAAAAATTATACCTTAACGTTATTCATACCTGTAATTTTCATTTATTGTAATGATAATTTCAGTTGAAACTTTTGGTTTTCCTAACAAGGTATAAATCCAGTTAATAAATTATTAATAAAACGGTGGCAAACGCGTGGATGTTTTTTGAAATACATAAGCGTGCGTGTATTACAAATTTTTCATTCCATATAAACTTACAGAATTTTTTTTTTACAGTATTAATATTAGTTGCGGATATAGTCTTTGTTGGTTTATGGTAGATCAAAGCTTTGTAAATTATTACTTCTATCATAGTGGAATGTAGACTATTTTAATCTTGTATGAGATTAGATTTATGCAACTTACATTGACGAATGACACTTTAAATAATTGCATATGTATGTGCGATGTATATTAATCTTTATATGTGTTCTTCTTTAATAAACTTGCTACAGAGTACACATTTGATCTAGTTGCTACTCAAATATGCAGTTTAAATTAACAATTGTTTTTCTATTACTTTAAATATAAAATAGGTACTAATACTACATTCATATCACTAAGCAGTATTATACTTACATACTAAAATACTTTATCTTTTGGCGAAATCATGAATTTTAGTGATCTTGTTAACAACTATTTATTGAAAAAAATTAGCCATTGTTTTTTATGTATTTTAAAACTTTACCATACATTATATCAATAGTCGATGCAAAAACTCTTAAACAATTTTTTTTGAGTTATAAGAAATTTGAAATTGATAATATTTTAAAAAGCATCACGCGACTACAAACGCGCCACGATTGTTCGGCATGTTTGTGACGTCATAATGTTAAATTAATTCTCAATAGTACAGTGTCAACGGCTTCTACATATAAATTGACTAAAAATATCCGAAATTTAGTGCAAAAATTATTTATAATAGCTATTTTTGTTTAGTCATGCGTGATAAAGTTTATGGTTAGGTTGACAACTAAACTTTAATATTTGCTCTACTTCCCATTGTAGTATAGTAAATATAATTCTCCATGTCTTCTTTCAGCTAAAAAAACGTCAAATCATGAGAATTATTTAAATGACATTATAACAACGGTAGAACCACTATTATATACATTTATAAATTTCAATTTTGTATACTACATAATCTAGCGCATAATTAAAATACAAAATACTAAATTAAACCTAAACCATTGAATAACCGTGTACAAGATTATATTTAATATTTTATATTTAATCGTTTTAAATTATTCATAGAATTTTTTTTGATGCTATGATTTTTAAAAGTTATGATTCTGGAGTTTAGTTAAAAAAATTTTATTATCTAATTCTATTTATTCAATATATACTTTTACATAAATAAGTATTAATTACAATATTATTATAAAAGCACGATAACCTTCAAGATTTGACATATTTATTAATATATTGACGATAATAACAAGATTTAATCGATTAAAAGTCAATACACTATATCAGCTGTATACTACGATGAGTTAAAAGAAACATTTTGACGGTAGTATAATAAATATAATTCTCCATGTCTTCTTTCAGCTAAAAAACGTCAAATCATGAGAATTATTTAAATGACATTGTAACAACGGTAGAAGCACCATTATATACATTTATAAATTTCAATTTTATATACTACTTAACCTAGCGCATAATTAAAATACAAAATACTAAATTAAACCGAAACCATTCAATAACCGTGTACAAGTTTATATTTAATATTTTATATTTAATCGTTTTAAATTATTCATAGAAATTTTTTTGATGCTATGATTTTTAAAAGTTATGATTCTGGAGTTTAGTTAAAAAAATGTTATTATCGAATTCTATTTATTCAATATATACGTTTACATAAATAAGTATTAATTACAATATTATTATAAAAGCACGATAACCTTCAAGATTTGACATATTTATTAATATATTGACGATAATAACAAGATTTAATCGATTAAAAGTCAATACACTATATCAACTGTATGCCCCGATGAGTTAAAATAATCATTGTGACGTCACACGCGCTTTGGTTTGTTTGGGATCTGTCGGCATGTTTCCGGTACTGGATTCAAAACTATATTTTTAATGTAATATAACTTTTGAATTAGAACAAAAAAACTAGAAATAGTTTTGTTATAAAACGTATATATGATCTTTCCATTTATTTTTTTTTAAAACCCAGTTTATTATGACCTTGACCTTAATATTTGTTTACAAGGTTGCTACTTTTAGTGAGGAAGGTAGTTTGTAATTGCCATTGAAACGTTAACATCTTCACGGACTAGCAGGGTATGACGTTGTACAACATCCCATTTCAAACTACTGCCGGGAGCTTGACGGTCGAGTTTTCAATGCTTCTAGCTGTTGGTCGGTTTATACTGTACCAAAAAAAATAATAATCTTCTGAAAACTGTCCCTCTATATGTTTTATATAAGGATTAAATGTCGATGGTATAAACGTAAGGTGACTATTTATGTAAAAAGGATTGAAGGGACATGGACGCATCACCCAAAGAGTTTGAGGAGTACCAAATACACCTCAATAAGGGGTAGGAGAGGGAGAAGTTTTTTTTAAATTAGCCTAAGTGGCAAATGTTGTGGTTGTTTATGGTAAGGTTTTAGGCATTCCATGTCCTAAAGCAAGATCAAAAGCAAAATTTTTTAATTTATTTAATTATGTATTTTACTTTTTAAAAGTAGATAGTTAATAAAATGGTGAGTTATCGATAACCTCAAATTTTACAGTTCAGATTTCAAAACGTGAGCATCACTTTGCGCTATACATGTGTTTTTGTAAGAATTTTTGTTAAAAACTGTTTTTATTTTTACAGTGTCGCTTATTTTCGTAATGAACTTATAAAAGAGGTACCATAATTATCACAAAAAAAATAAAACTATTACATTTCTTTTAATTTCCATTTTGTAGGTTGGAAGTTCGTGTGGTATTCAACACCCGATATTTATTGTACGAGAACGATCTTAACATCTCGCGCTGGTCACAAAATTGTCGAATACCCTTCAACACATACTTTTGTCAAAAGTCGCAGAAACGTTTCTTTTTTAAGGTTTCCATGATAACTAAGCGAGCTTTTTACTCACTTTGTAGCTCGGCTCGGCGAGCGAGGTGTGACGATGTCACGAATATTCCAAATTTTCATTTCTGTGCAGCCACTGCAGGAGTTGCAGTAAATTTAATAATGTACAGTCTGAAATAGATTTTTTACATCTTTTCAGGAACGACGAAATAATGACTATGACTAAAATTCTTATCTTTGAACAAATTTATTAAATTTGTTTCAACACTACTGAGGACGGTAACTGTAAGTGTTATCGAAACGTATAGACTCTATAAATATAAACCTCAAATACACCATCTAAACCCAGAAGGTAAGTATGTGTAATAATGGTGAACATTTTCAAAGTGACTACAATTCTCTATGAATCACGATAGATAATCTCTCCAAAACGCGTTCCGCCCTCTTGCTAAGAATCCCCGAACAACCAATGTAAAGCCAATCGATATAAGTGAGCTCAAATAATTTTTGGGTTTATACATCCTTTAAGGGACAAATAAAATTTCCCACCCTGAGAAAAATGTTCACCTACCATCCTTTTTACTATCATCTATCTTTTCATCATAATCTAACTGGAAGAATATTTGAACAGCTATTGCGCTGTTTTAGCTGCAGTTATCGTCAAAATGTTGTCAAAACTTAAAAACTCAAGAAAATAAGGCTATTGCTAAACATCTTGTTACGTGATTTTCAAAAGACCTGGAACCCACCCGAGAACTTGTCATTTGACAAATCTAGCAATAACGAAAGAGAAATTGAAAAATAGAACATAAATGGAGCACAATGTAAAAAGTTTACGTATCAAAATGGAAGAACAAAAGGGAAGTCCCTTGCCTGACTCAACTGGTATAAAAAAGTATTATTCCATTTATTTGATGTGTCTGTTTGGAATTCGTATTATCCTATGAAAAAAAAATCATTGGATGAAGATTGCAAAAAATACATTAGAAAAGACAGTAAAATTCAAATTTTAGAAAATAGAGTTTGGGCCCTATTTTCAATGTCAACCATAAAATGCTAAAAAAATGACTGCACAGCCTGCATCTCTATAGCATATAGCTTGGCTGACGTAAAGTCTGTATGTAGAGTTTTTTGCCCGTGGCACTATTTCAGGGCTTTCTCCAAAATCTGGTTCCTCCTTAGAACGTGTGCAGGGTCTAACTTGAAAGTTGCGAGTCACTCACTAAATATCTAACCCACGATGTGATAACAAAATAAATAATTAACACAAACGAGACATATACTATCACCATTATGACACATATTTAAAATACTTAGGTTTTTGGGTTTTCAATTTATCGTCCTAAGTAGCAATAAAATCTTTCAGAGCTGTTTTAGATGTTGAACCATATTTATGAAATTTGAAAAAGTGAAAACGCAAACATGTCTGTTATTAATATAACAGTTTGATAAACGTATGAAGCCAACTATGGAACACAATTCTAGTAAATAATAAGTAGATCCTTCATAAATGAAATAACTGTAAAAAATGCCATAATCAAAGAGTAAATATAACTCACAAAGAGAAACCTGACATCAATTAAAAATCTAACACCCAAACTAACATAAACGCAAGGCAGCTGTTCTGTGGCGTATCGGTCGACGGCCGGCTAGCCTGGAAGGTCCTCCATCCATCGACACCAGTTTCGCTTGATCTGACAAGCGCCACTGTATGCACCGAGCTAGTAGAGTTGTAGTAACACGACCTACGTAGCATTCGGGAGGTAATGGGTTCGATTCCTGTTACCGTTTACCCCTTATGAGGTTTTTTGAGGCGGTTTTCCTCATACACATACAGCGGCGTGGTCACTGCGTATAACCACAAGATGTGCGGCTATTTAGGCGAATGATGGAGTAGTATTTTTCCCTCAGAACCCTAACTACGTTCCTGACCACACCCATCCTTAATCCCACCATGCATATATACGTAATGTATGTATGTGTGCCGGGAATCTATGACTGTGACTGAAGGAGCTTGGAAAATTCAAGCAGCTCGCCCTCCCCCTTGGGGAGGGAATAAAATACGTGGCCTTTTCTTTTTCCCCTGTCCACCAGGAAATGTTACAAAAATTACATACAAATTTACATTCTGCCGCAGTCAACGCGGACGTATAGAGCCGAGTAATATCTTAAAACGAACAAGTGGTGTAGATTCCAGTTTTATTTCTTGTCTAAGCTCCCCTTGGCATAAACTTATATGAAGTCCTGTCCCAGGAGTGAACATTTGCGTATTGTAAGCTTCATGTTCCGGT
This sequence comes from Vesta saturnalis, assembly GCA_036346205.1. Classification (NCBI taxonomy): domain Eukaryota; kingdom Metazoa; phylum Arthropoda; class Insecta; order Coleoptera; family Lampyridae; genus Vesta; species Vesta saturnalis. Next base: position 2,030,708 of record JARFJB010001352.1, on the reverse strand, counting down.
AAGAGACCGATTTTATGACAGCCGCTACCACGGAAGTTTTCCTAGTAATTAATTTTCTATCCTTCGAATATATCAAATCCAGAGTTATTGAAACCACCAGTGCTCACATAACTCCCATACATCCATGAAAAATTAATATCCTGTTTCCCGATAGACTTGATTTGACTAAATTAAAGTCTCCTGTTTGCATTAATCAATACCCTTTATTTACCCTTTACAGAATATTCCCCATCAGAGACATCTGAAATTAATTTTTAAATAATTTTATTGATAAATGTTTTCTTTGATGTGGTTAATTATTTAATAAGGAGTACTCCATCAATTTACGTCATTAATATACAGGGTCGCTGTTAAAGATGGAACGAAAGCTCTAGTGCTTCAACGGTTTAACATACAAAACTTCAAATTTCCGAATTGAAACCAAATGTATTTGCTCATATTAATGCACAAAAAATTTTTGTTAATTAAAAAATTTTAAGCATAGCCGCCATCTTGATTTTTTTAAATAGCAACATAGCTCATGTCATATACCATTTAAAAGGGCTTAACACCCTGATTACAAAAATGTATCACACATGGGATCTAAACACAACAGAAAGGACATTACGTAAGTTTTGTAATAGGAAGTGTAGGAGACCGTGAATGTGACACAAGACGTCAATATAACAACATACACAGACAGACACGAACTTTTTTTTCTAAAAATGGGTTTTCGTGTTGTTTAGGTCATAAAATGCAAAAAAAATTTTTGAAAACTGAAACCGCTACATATCTTTCTCTTTATTCGTAAGTATACTAGAAAGCAATACAGTTTAAACACTTTCAATATGTTTAATTAATTTATAGACTTATTTGTTTCTGTATTAAGCAACATTACAAAGAAAACTTATGTAAAGCTAAATTTTCTTTAAAATATATTTTCCTATAACGTATAGCTTAAATTCTACCTTACCATTTTTTGTCGCTAAATTACCGGTCATATAAAAAAATTGGAGAAGACGTCATTAATTTATATATTTCAGGTCTATATATCGGTTTTTTCATTTTTTTGAAATATGCAGCTGCTTCACAGATATCTGATAAGACAAAAAACTGCCCTTGATACAACTCTTCTCGTCGCTGCTGGATTCCTCCCAAAATCTAATCAGCGCCAGAAATAATGACAGCAAACTTAAGTACGAAATTTTTACTACGCACTTGTTCACGCTATAGAGTTCTCGCGGACACACACACACACGCACGCACACGCACACTTACACGCACACGCACACGCACGCGCACACGCACGCGCACACGCACACGCACACGCACACGCACACGCACACGCACACGCACACGCACACGCACACGCACACGCACACGCACACGCACACGCACACGCGCACGCACGCGCACACGCACACGCACACGCACACGCACACGCACGCGCACACAACACGCACACGCACACGCACACGTACACGCACACGAACGCGCATGCGTACACTTACCGCACGCAGTGCGCGCACGCGCTCGTGCACGCACAAGAACGCGCACAGCACACGCACACGCACACGCACACGCACACGCACACGCACACGACACACACACACACACACACACACACACACACGCACACACACACACACACACATACACACCCACACATACACATTCACGTGCACACACGCACACACAGATACAGAGATACAGGCACACAGGCACATAGACACGCGGACACTCAGATACACATCATGGCCGATATTAACGAAACCTTGTCAAACGTTGTAAAATGTCGTAATAAGTCGATTTAGTGTTAATGTGAAAAATGTCGATTGCATAACTTTGTATACCAATGTATGTATATGTAGGTTGGCAGGTAGTTCTAAGGAAACAAGAACAAAGCTAACACAGCAGCAGTTGCCTTAAATACATGCTTTTCACCGTAAGAACTGTAGTATTTACAAATATACAGCTTTTGTATACAGACTTATCCAATGAGGTGTCACATATATACATATATATATATATATATATATATATATATATATACACCGTGTCCATGATAAGGATGCCCTCTATGGGGATCTCGGAAACGGTAAGAGATGGAAAATCGGTTAAATAAAACAAGAGTTACGCATTTAAGAGGATGTATTTATGGTCTTTGTAGAAGTCGAATATCTCTTTTAGTTTTTGAGATATTTGAAAAAAATTGAATTTTTTGATTTTCGTTTTTATTCTTTTCTGACCTTATTTGAAGAGCTATCAAGAAAAGAAGAGCACGTTTTCATTGCCACTTTTCTAGCTCTACTTAATGCTGTTATTCAATTTTTGATACAACGTTTCGTTTGTTAGCAACCATCATCAACTTTATTTTTTTAAATACACCTCTTCTCTCCGCTGTTGGATTCCTCCCAAAACCTAATCAGCGCCAAAAATAATGAAGCAAACCTAAATACGAAACTTTTACTACGCACTTGTTCTCGATATGGAGTTATCGCGGGTCTACACACACACACGCGACGCACGCACGCACGCACGCACACGCACACGCACACGCACACGCACACGCACACGCACACGCACACGCACACGCACACGCACGCACATGCACTTGCACACGCACACGCCCACGCACTCGCACACGTACACGCACATGCACACGCATACGCACACGCACAAGCACAAGCACACGCACACGCACACACGCGTGTTTAATAAAGATGCGGCAATATTAAAGGGAGTGATTGCCCAGGCCATTTTATACAATAAAGTTCCTATAAACATAAGTCTGCAAACGCTTCGTTACCGATTTACAGCGTGTTGAAGTTTAATTTAAAAAAACAGTCAAAATTAGATTTTTCCAAAACGGCTTGAGATATCATAATGAAATTTTACGCGTGTCAATAGCTGAGGGAGACGCATACTTTGCAATACAACACGATGTTTCAATCGTACCATTGGCTCGCGTATTGTCACGTCACAGGCTAGTTTTCAAGAAGAAAGTAGGATGCCGCTGATTTCTCTAAAAATAAAAAATGCTTTTTAATTCTTTGTTCAATTGTGAAGAAAAAAGCTATCTTGACTTTTTATCGTACGACGTACCGTTTTTGGGTAAAAAAACATTTTAGTGCATGTCCATTTATCAAGCGTACAAAAATAGTTTTAAACATTCCTGTATTATTCACTGACATATCACTGACAACCTTTTGGAAACACGCTCCCTGGATTTCTGGAGGACGTACCATTAGCAATTAGAGATGCAATGTGGTATATGCACGATGACGCACCAGCCCACTTTCTTAAAAAATAGCCTGTGACGTGCGAATACGCGCGCCAATGGTACGACTGAAACATCGTGTTCTATTGCAAAGTATGTGTCTCCCACAGCTATTGACCCGCGTAAAATTTCATTATGATATCTCAAGCCGTTTTGGAAAACTCTAATTTTGACTGTTTTTTTAAATTAAACTTCAACACGCTGTAGGTCGGTAACGAAGCGTTTGCGGACCTATGTTTATAGGAACTTTCTTGTATAAAATGACCAGGGAAATCACTCCTTTTAATATTGCCCCATCTTTTTTAAACACCCTGTATGTATGTATATACACCGTGTCCAAGATAAGGATGACCACTATGGGGATCTCGGAAACGGTAAGAGATGGAAGGTTGGTTAAATAGAACAAAAGCTACACATTTGAGAGGATGTATTTATGGTCTTTGTAGAACTCGAATACCTCTTTTTGTTTTTGAGATATTTGAAAAAAATTGAATTTTCTGATTTTTGTTTTTATTTTTTTCTGACCTTATTTGAAGATCTATCAAGAAAAGAAGAGCACATTTTCATTGCCACTTTTCTACCTCTACTTAATGCTGTTATTCAATTTTTGATACAACATTTCGTTTGTTAGCAACCATCATCAACTTTATTTTTTTAAATACACGAAAAAATTATTTTTTCCATATTTAAATTCTCTCCTTGATTCTGAATTCAACGATATATCACACTTTATATTTTTGATACGTTTCGGATGAGAAAATTCATATTCAATGTAAAACACCGAAAACGTACAGTTAAAACTAATACTGGAAACATTAGAAAACTTTAAAATTATTATAAAATAATGTTTTCTCATTTTCTAATGCCTGTTTCGAATAAAATAATTCACAAGTATGTATTTAGTGAAAATACTACTAATTAAACAGTTAAAGTACATCTTCCGTCGTATTGATGCATTTGATAAAAATAAGTTGGCTTTGCATTTTGTTTACCTACCTATCGTAATTGATTGTTGTCCGTCTTACGTTTGTTTGGTGGTCTTTGAGTTAATTACATTTTGTGTTTACCTAAAAACAATATGGTAGGAATACATTTTTCAAATAATGAAAAATTCGATATACTGACGTGTTACATTATGTGTCAACGTAATTGTTCTGAAGCCGAAATAATGTATTTAAACAAATATCCAGAAAGGCGTCAACCTCACAAAAGAACTTTTCGCACATTAGCAGTTAATCTAAAAGAATATGGTACGTTCAAAAAACCTGTAAAATCTCGCAAAAAAAGCCAATACTGTTTTATTGGCTGTAACGGAAATCCAGAGGTTTCTACTAAGAGAATTGAAGAGGCAGCTGGCATAGCCCATTCCACAGCTCATTATGTTCTAAAGAAGGAGAAAGTACATCCATATACATTTAGAATTTGCCAAAGACTTCGACCAGGTGACCCAGAAAGGCGTAGAATATTTTGCGAATGGTATACACGTCAATCTCAAGGCAATGAATATTTTCCAAATAAAATGATATGGTCCGATGAAAGTATGATTTATAATAATGGAATTTTTAATCGTAGAAATGCTCATTATTGGGCAAGAGTAAATCCACATCTGTACAAAATAGCCAAGCAACAAAACACCGTTTCGGATTTAATATGTGGGCTGCTATATTCGGTACTCGAATTATAGGTCCTTTCATTTACCACGAGTCCTTAAATTCTGAACGTTACCAAATTTTACTCCAAAATGAATTAGAGATAGCTTTGAATGATTTGCCTTTCCAAGAAGTTGAAGGTTGTTGGTTATGGAGGATGGTGCACCAGTACATAATTCCAGAGTTGTCAGAGAATACCTGTCCGTTAGATTTCCGGAAAGATGTATTGGCACTCATGCAAATGGACGGTGGCCACCCCGTTCCCCCCATATAACACCTTTGGATTTTTTTCTTTGGGGATACATTAAAAATTACATTTATGGAAACGATATTGAAAACGAAGAAATTTTACAAAGATTAGTTCTCGAAGCGTTTGCTGGTATTACTAAGATGCAACAGTTAGAAGATGCTATTTATGTTTAGAGAATAACGGGAATCTTTTTGAACAACTTTATGAGTTTATTAACCTTTAAAATAAATTTGTTTTTTATTTGTCTATCATTTAAAATTACAAAAAATAATTTTATAATAATTTTACGGTTTTCTAATGTTTCTAGTATAAGTTTTAACTGTACGTTTTCGATGTTTTACATTGAATATGAATTTTCTCATCCGAAACGTATCAAAAATATAAAGTGTGATATATCGTTGAATTCAAAATAAAGGAGAGAATTTAAATATGGCAAACATAATTTTTTCGTGTATTTAAAAAATAAAGTTGATGATGGTTGCTAACAAACGAAACGTTGTATCAAAAATTGAATAACAGCATTAAGTAGAGCTAGAAAAGTGGTAATGAAAATATGCGCTTCTTTTCTTGATAGCTCTTCAAATAAGGTCAGAAAAAAATAAAAACGAAAATCAGAAAATTAAATTTTTTTCAAATATCTCAAAAACTAAAAGAGATATTCGAGTTCTACAAAGACCATAAATACATCCTCTCAAATGCGTAACTTTTGTTCTATTTAACCGACCTTCCATCTCTTACCGTTTCCGATATTCCCATAGTGGGCATCCTTATCTTGGACACGGTGTATATATATATATATATATATATATATATATATATATATATATATATATATGGCTAGTACTTTAAGCTTTTCGTTTTAAAACTACATGATTGTTCTAGGAAAATTTGACACTTCATAAATTAATACGGAGATACGCGGATAGCTAACAGTACTTGGATATAATTTTTCCTTAAGCATCAATATGCCGAATTCAAAATGGTTAATTAATATTGACTTTTTCGCTGAAAGTGGGCCATAAAAAATTAGAAACTAAAAAATCTGAAAAGTTGTTTAAAATTTCATTTAGAATTAGAGCACTTACTTAAAATAAAGCTACTAATAATCTCATACCATACCATTGGCATCCTTATATACTGCTCTTATATTCTCATATTAAAAATTAAACCTTTGGCCTAAGTTGGAATTCTTCCCAAAGAAATTTTGAGCCGATAAGGTTGCTAGAAATGCCTGATCCGTTACGATAAATATTTATGACCAAAATCACGAATCCCCATGTTCGTCTTCAGAACTAAACGGTTTTGAAAGAATTGTTTTGTTAACTGCATTTGCTCTTTCGAAGATGATTATTAACAAATCTTGAATCTACCGAAATGATAAGTTTAGCGGTTAAATAAGCTTAAATTTTTCTCTCGCATATTGCAATTATTACACACCACCGTATATTTTCGTGGCGTTATCCGTCCTTATCTATGGATATCCACATTTTTGTCTACCAGTTTAAATGTGCTTTGAGTAATTGTTTTGTTCATAAAGGATGTCGTTAACGATATATTGAAAACCTTCAAAATCACGTATACTCCTAGCGAATGAAAATAATATAATTTTTACAAGGTGCAGGTATTTATTTTGGGTGCCGCAAGCCTAGCATTGCCACACGTATTTTTTTTAAGTTCCTAATACTAAACTAATAAAACTAACTTTTTTGCGATGTGTATTACCATCATTTTTGTAGCGTTATAAAAATATCATAAATAACACAATCTAACTAAACCAAAATCACATACTTGAACGTACTCATAAATTTTACATTAAATGCAAAAACAGGCGTGGTCCCATTAGAGATCCTTGTGGCGCATTATAATAATGCCTTTAACTAAAAATAAATTTAAAAGAAAAGTAATAAATGGAAGACACTTTGTAAAAAGATACGTATAATCGAAATTATACAACAAGAAAAAATTAAACAGTTAAGGAAGTTAAAAGATGTATTCGTAACACGCGCCAAGTGAGTATAAAATATTTGCTGTCGTGTCGCGTGCTGCTTATTACTTGGCGTAACTAACTAGCGCAAGTTTGATTATAAATGGCGTACTTTCATTCTATTGTCTAAGCGATCTATAATCATTATAAGGCGAAAGCATAGTTTTACGATTGATTCCAACTAGTTCCAATTATACAAGTAGCATAAAATGCGATTTACGCGTAAACTTTTGGTACTTTTTTAATAGTCCACCTACAGGATACTTTCTAAAATTCCATACGTTTGTATTTTAATCCTTATAAGTCTCATGTGACAACGATTGTGGGTAAAACTAATGCATTGTTATAAATGATTTAAGGCAAATCAGGTAGATTACAAACGGGTTGCCTGAATAAATTTATGGTTTACATTTTACTTGTTAACACCTTGATTCCGCATTATTATTAATTGTGTGAAGAAATACTCCTTAATCCAATATATTATCTAAACGGAAAATGACTTGATGCATTAAACCAGCTGTTATGCTACACTGCTAATTGCAAAATTGTAAGTATTTTAAAATGACAATTTTTATATGCATGATTGCTGAACCTCAAATGTGTTACTAAACAATTACGGTATTTACATCAACAAAAGGAAGAAAAAAATTGTTTGTGACACAAATTGTATAACTATCCCATTCTACCACCATCTTTAATCTAATCCGTAAGAAAACAAATTTTGTTTTATAAAACATTTAGATTACAACATTTACATAATTATTCAGATGCTTAGTTGTAATCTTCTACCAGAATCTGAACCAAAAGCAAGAATACCACGATGTACCGTCTAATTATCTGAATTAAATTGGTTCAGGTTGCAGAGATAAATACTATCATAATTAATTATAATTTTAGATCATTAAATAACATTATCGTGTTCTTCGCCATTTTTCTTTGTTTTTTCTTTTAGTTGCATACAAGAGCGTGTTAAGAAGATATAAATGTAATATTAGAAACGGGAAAATTATACAAGCAGTGATGTTCCTTATTGTTTCTGAACTGAGAGGAATTAGACCGAGGTGTGCGTTACATTATGTGTATACTATTTTGTTTATTTAATTAACGAAAATAACCAAACTTAGATATCTTTTTTTAATGTAGATTATGCCAGCTCAGCACATATGTGCTATACATGACACGGTTGTGTTAGATATATAACTTGCAAAGCACTATCGGGGTTTGAACACCAATTTAACTATTATAGGATTAGCGTTTGTTAGCCACTGTCTATTAAACCTGCGAAAACCACAATTCAAGCTGTGCTAGGTTTTACGATCTCACTAGGGCATTCGATACTGTCCACCACAATATCCTAATTAAAAAACGTGAGAGATACGGGGTAAGCAGTGCACCACTGCAGCTCATAGAGTCTTATTTGAAAAATCGCGATAAAATTGTTAATCATGCAGGCAGCACCTCTCAGAAATATGAAGCAATCTGTGGTGTACCACAAGGCTGAATATTGGGTCCACTTCTTTTTATTATTTACTGTAATGACCTTACAATACAAATAGGTAAGGAAATAACACACATTTGCTACGCGGACGATGTGGCCCTTATAAATACTGGTACTGCACCCACAGAAATAAGACCTGTTTTAAATAGCTTCGAAGGCGTTGTAAACGATTGGTTCAGTTGCAAGCTTCCAACTCTAAACAAAAATATAACTAAGAATTTAACATTTGAAATAACGTCAAGCTCAAAAAATTCTGTTAAGTGCCTAAGAGTTCACTTTGACTATAGACTGAACTTTCCCGTTCATATCAACGATTTATGCTCTCACCTCTCAAAAGTCTTTATGCAATATGATAGTTGAAATTGAGGACAGCGCCTGCCTAATAACAGCTTATTTTTCGTTACTCGACAGCGTAATGACGTATGGAACTGTACTCTGTGGTAACAGCACTATGGTACAAAAATTATTTAAAATAAAAAATAAAAGGTCATTCGAATAATGACATCCAGTCGATACAATGAGCATTGCAAACCACTATTAAAAAAATAAGAAATAGTACCTTTACCCACTTGTTATATTTTAGAATGCCTAATACTAGTTAAAATGTGTTCGCCACCCATCAGACAGACATGCATAGATACGGCACCGTTCATCAAAACGACACAAGTCGTACAAATTTTTGGCAATAAAAATATTTTACGTTTTACAGGACTATTACAAAATCAAAAGCATCTCCTTAAAATCGTTTAAGATAAAAATAAAAAAAAATACTTCAAGAACATTGCTTTTACTCTGTATTACAATCCATAAATAACGAAACTGAAATTATTGCTTGTTTGTTTGTTTATTTGTTTGTTTTTGAATGTCACATATAAGTAATTGTTCTTTATAATGGTTCCTAATATTGTTATATATACTTAGATGATCGTGACAATTGTGTACATTTTATGTTATACATGAATAAAATATCTGTCTAAATTATTACAGTTTTTGTTACGAACGAATAAGTTCAAAAGTAAATATGTAATTAAAAATTATTATTAATTTTATTAAATACATAAATAAAAAGTTTACCTCGAGTAGGATTTGAACCTGAGACCTGTACTTTGCTAGAGTACCGCGCTAACCAACTGTGCTATCGATATTCAAGCCTTAATCGATGTAAATCTTGTCTTTATGTATGTAGAAATGTAGAATTGATCTAAATTCTAAATATAATGAGATTACAATCAAATTACTTATATTAATGGAATGTGAGCCTGCAATACGCAAGGATTCACACGTACCAAAGCAACTTGACTAATATTAAATTATTATAAGTTTTTGTCATGAAAAAATAAGTTCAAAAGTAAATAAGTAATTAAAAATTATTATTAATTTCATTAAATACATAAATAAAAACTTTACCTGGAGTGGGATTTGAACCTACGACCTGTACTCTAGCAAAGTACAGGTCGTAGGTTCAACTACTACAAAGGTAAACTTTTTATTTATGTATTTGATGAAATTAATAATAATTTTTAAAATATCTATCTATCTATTTAAGTCTATGTGTACCTTTCGTTTGAGCCCGTTGTGAATTTCTCTTTTACCTATGCTGTAATGAGCAGCTCCACTGCACTGGTTAATAGTTTGATAAAATTTTCTTACTGTTCTTGCTATGTACGCATCTATAGGGGGAATTCCTGTTTCTCGATATAGTTGGAAATTCCTTACGAACCACTGTGCATTTGTTATAATACGCAATACCTTATTGTGTAATACTTGAAGCTTGAGAATTGTTTTGGATATTGCACTCAAAATGCAACATCCGTATGTAAATATTGGTCTAATGTATAGACAAGCTTACCACACTGAAGTTTAAGTTGCGACTTTTTGTTTAAAATTGGGTATAGCATAGCTAATCTCGCATTAGATTTGTCTTTAAGATTCCATGTTATAGCTGTGTTATTAATAGTTATATTTGGTGGGTTTTGTTGTGATGAAGAGTACAAATTTTTGGTTCGCATTTGACTGCATTGATTAATAAACGCCACTTACAAAATCAGAGGGTAACATGTCCACACTTTCCTGGAGTTTTTGGGCTGCCTGATTAATGTCATTGTCTTGAATGATTAACGCCATCTCATCGGCATATATAGCTATACTTGCGTTTAGCGGTTCTGGAACGTCAAACATAAAAGTATTTAATATAATGGGGCCCAGAATGGAACCTTGTGGGACACCAGCATTAATAGAATGTATCATGGAAGTGTGGGCGTTAATTCTCGATTGAAATGTTCTGTCAGGCAGAAAGCACTTAATGGTTAGCAACAGGTTAGTAAGTATGTTCCGCATTTTCAGTTTATATTTCAGTCCATTTATCCATAGTCGGTCAAATGCATGTGCAATATATATAAAGGCTACCAGGGTGTGCAATTTTTTCAAATCCCAACTCAATTTTTTCAGTAGTACGTAAAATTTGGGGGTTTGTGGAGATTTAAATCTGAATTAGAATTTTGGAAGAATGTACTTTTCATCTAGGAACTTATATACTCTAGTCGGGATGATTCTTTCTAGGAGCTTGGACACAATGGATAAGAGGCTAATAGGCCTCTAATGTGCTGAGTTATTGTGCGGTTCGCCAAGTTTAGGAAACATTAGGATTATTGCAGATTTCCACAGGAAAATACCCAATGCGTAAGCAAGCATTCAAGATTGCAGTTAAAAATGTTGTTGATTTTAAGGGAAGATTTTTAAGAAGAATATTAGGTATTAAATCAGAACCTGGTCCTTTTTAGTTTTTAGTTGTTTAATACTGTTCCTTAACTTCAGTTGGGGATGCTAGATCCATTATATTTGTTTAATCAATGTTGTTTATTACTTGTTCCAGATTACAGTTATGGTTAATATCATCTATATGATTTCCACTGTATGTAGTAATGAAGCAAGCATCAAGGAGCTCTGCAAAGATTTCGCATTTGTCTTTGTCTTTTGCATAAATGAGCTGCTTTAAAATATTTTTGTAGCTCTCCACGTATTGGGATCTCTAGGGTTGAGCAATTCTATATAATAGTTGTATGAATCTATTCTAAATTGACCCAATTCATTCTTAACTCGTCGAATTAATCTGTTGAGATGAGCTTTAACTGCAGAATCTCTAGTTCTTACCATAATCTGCTGTGTTTTTCATGAATCAAGTTTTGAATATTTGTTGGGATAATTTGATTACTTGAAGCTTTTTGAGATCTGAAGGGTATAGTGGATTGGGTAATTGCCAGAGAAGCTGCGTCCTTTAAGCATTTTATCGCATTATCAATGTCGTTTTCAGATGTAAGATTCATTGGACATTGTACCTACCTGGATATTGTTCGGAAATGTTACCATTTAATAGGACCATTTATTAATCTAAGAAGTTTGGGATTGTAATATTGATAACTGTTAACGGTAACCACTATCGTCAAATGTTCAGTTCAGTTAAAACGGATTGACTTATTGGTAAGGTCATACTTTTATGTACAGTAATATCTAGAATATCCGGCTGCTGATTAATTCTATAGGGTGATATTACATTCAGATGGCGCAGAAATATCAACTGCCAGTTGGGAGGCAAAATTATTCAGCTTCGCACCATTAGGATTAGTTACTCTGCAGCCCCAATTCGTATTTTTGCAGTTGAGATCGCCAACGGTTTAGACTGTGTACCTTCAAAATTACTACTTAATTCCTGAAAATCAAGTTTGCTATGCAATCGCTTATGCGCAGACATTATTCATTATCGTTAATTTAACTCCTACTGATTCATGAAGGTGAATGTTAGACAGATCCAATGGTGTAGGAAAGATATAAAGTAGGCTGATGAGACTTAAACAAACGTTGGCATTTCGTTTAAAATAAAATCACCCAACTAGAATAAGCCACCATTAGGATCAACATTTTTACTGACAATGAATCTATTTGTTCCAATAGTGAAGAATTGAGGGCTTTTGGAGGCTGCCGATATACACTTTTGATGGAATTTCGTTGCTGACGCCACGTACATAAAGCTACTCACATCCAGTGCTCCTAAAAATACATTAATTGTGCATCACATAAAAGGGTGCGTTTGGATTCACGAATCGCAGAGCGCCCAGCGCCGAACACTTTTTCAAAACGTTAATAATATAACGTGTATCAAATATGCGCCACAAATCACAAAGTATGTAAATTCAATCAATATATATCGTGGATGGAATTAGATGGAATGATGTTGGAGTATGTGTGCGACCGTTCAAATGCACGGGCAATACTAGAATTCTAATTCCAACAAGTGCAAAATCGATGCAAATTTCGTTCACGGGTTTGCTGTTCCTGAAATTCCTCATATGTTGTCTTTAATTAGGTATGGGAATAGCTTTGGTGGCTCATTAGGCAGGTTATTTTACATAGATACATGCCCATTCTCTTACAGGGTAGGTATTTTGCATTTCCTTTTTTTTAATTACCTTCTTTCGCTTCTGATATGTCCATTTGATCATAAAACGCACTACGTTTCTTTTACTGCATTAGTCCACAATTTTCGAACACTGCGACGCCTAATCTTGTACTTAACTATGTTAGTTGTTGCTTATTAGTAGCTTATCCTAATGCTTTTTAGTAGACTGTTCACGAGTACTCCTCCTCTTCAGCCTTGGTCAATCTTCTCTTGATGGTGTTGCGTTGATTTATATTGTTGTATAGTTTACACTCATGAGTTTCGTTTTTTTGTGTTTCTCAAAAAATGGAATGTTTGCAAACTGTGCAACGGCTACTCCGAGTTGTGTTATATTGGGAATGTCCAAAGTGAAAATGGTCTAATGGAATGAGGACAGAAAAGAATCTTGCGGCACGTCTACTGTGGGTTAGAATGGATCAGATGTGTTGAACCGACCGATTAGTCAAGTACGACAGTAGAAGTTTGGAGAAGTGATCCGGGATGTTTAGGTTACGGATTTTAACCCGCGTGCCAGACCCTGTTCAATGCTTGCTTAATATCCAGAAACATAGGCAGGTTGCATTGCTAGTGATTGAATACTCCGGTGGTCTCTGTAAGCACCTTCAACAAGGGTCCGTGATATTCTCGATTGGGACTAAAGCCGAATTGACTGTTAGGAAGGAGTTCGCTGAGTTCAAGATGGTATCTAAGTCGGCCGGCTAGAATCTGCTCAAAGCATTTTCCAAAGCAGCTTAAGAGGTAACTGGGTGTATAAGAAGTGGATGTAGTAATGTCAGTCTGATGCTTGAGTGTTATGACGGTGAACGTCGATTTTCAGTTTGTTGGGAAGTGGGATTGTGTTAAGCATTTGTTGTAGATGTCTCTCGTTGTCCAAATAGATTTCGCGAAGATGAAGGATACGAAATTCTTCAAGGTGATTCTATAGGAATTTTTGAACTGAATACTGAATTGAGGAATTTCGGGGATCGTAAAATGGATTGAAGGTGAACACCGTTGAAGTCGTATTACCTTGACGAGTAAAGATTATGTTGCCCTCTGGGTCTGTGAGATGGGACTTTGGGGGTTACTTTTCTTCTTATCGGTCTATTAAACTGTGCCAGAAGAATTTTCCATTTCGGTAATCTAACTCGTAGGTGACTTTCATCCAGGAGTGTTCGGTGTGTTTGTTAGTTTCTTGCCTAATTAAGAGGTTGAGGGGATTGTGTTCCGTCTTGAGAGCCGGATCCCTAGATCGCAAGGATCTAGGTAGATTCGTATTCTCCCTTTAATCCAGTTCACAATTTGCGGAAAGTATCAATATTTTTCAATGGAATTGGGGTTTTGACCGCTTCCGTAATTACTAAAGTTAATTCTCTGGTGGCTTTCTGGAGATCTTTGGTGGTTAGAAGATTGGGTCTGAGAGAGGTTGTACATGCGTTAGAAGAACACATTCCAGTCGGTATGCGAAAAGCTTCGACTACTTTACATAGCGGAGATTCTGAGAGAGCTTTGACCAGTAGGGGTGAGTGATCTGATGCCATCGTAGTTCCTATAAATCACTCTTGATCGAAATAATGGGCTATAATTTCGGAAACGAGGATGTGATGTATTATAGAGATACCTAAATGGTAAAAAAATATGGGTTATGTGTTGATGACTCCCAAAAGTGGCAACTGTAGTAAGGCAGATGAGAGTCTGATTCCATTGCCATCGCTTTTGAAGTCACCGAATTGCGTATGGCGGGGATTAAAAAGCGCACCGTTACAGCAACATTTGGGATGTTGTAGGTGCAGAGGAAGTTGAGATCTGGTGGACGGCAAGCAATTTCTGAGGATAAGGGCGGTTCTATTGTGTCCGTTTTGTGTGATGCTTTGTAGGTAAGAATGATAAGTGTTAAAGTTAAGTATGCATCTGTGTGTTAGTTTTGTTTCAGTGATTGAGAGCACGTATATGTCGTTTTCGTGGAGTAAGTTTTTAAGTAAGGAACTGTCCCTGGTATGATATCCATAATGGAAGGATTTAAGAAATAGGTGTAAGATTTTGTAGGAGTGTTTCAGCGTCTGGTGTTGGTTTGAAGTGTGCGATGTCTTCCGAATCGGACTTTTCGGAAGACAAAATTGTTCGATCATTGCCATCTCCATTGAGAAACAGTGTCCGCTTCTGACACTATAAGGGGTAGGGATGGTAAGCTCCCCGCAGTTGTTACACTTTGGGTTAACGGCGAATTTACAGAATGAGTATCTGTGATATTCACCATAGTTGTTGTCATTCACAGATTCCTGGCTGCTGCGGCTTGGCTGTAATTTGTCTTCTCCTTGACGGGAACCTCTTCTTCATATTGTCTGTATACAAAGTAGTGGCAGTTCTAACTTAGAAGCGGCGAAGACTACGATGCCCGGTTACCAGTTGTAGATTATCGTGAAAACGTAACTATCAGTTTTTTTTAAATCATTGATCTCTTATTACAAGTTATTACATTTAGAATTTACATCAGTTCTACATATATAAAGACAAAATTTATATCGATTGGTGGTTGTATCTCTATATCTCAGTTGATTAAAGCGGTAGTCTAGCAAAATACATCGTAGTTCAAATCCTACTAGTGGTAAACTTTTTATCTATGCATTTAATAAAATTAATAAAAATTTTTAATTACTCTTTTAATTTTTTATATTTTTAAATTGATCGGAGAGCTACGATTTGAAGAGTACACTAAACCAATAATAGTGGATATATTTTACAAAGGCCGGCCAACGACTCTTCCACGCCACAATCATCCATTGTGCACTCATTCCTCATCGTACCGTACTTGGCCAATTTCAAAATGTATTTTTGATTTGTACAGGAACGGTGCAGAGATTAGATGTAAAAATATTCAGCGTATTGCCCAACAAATGTACAGAGCTAAAGAACTTGAATTTTTGAATAATTAATTAATGAATGAATGAAATAAATAATTGCTAATCAAAGTCATATTTCAAATGGGGCTGCCAAGTTTTATGTCGAGGACTTACTTTGATCTTTGAAAACATCTGCTCTATTTGGAAACTGATATTACAGATCAGCAGTTATAGCACTTACAACTGATAGCTTTGGCAGAATGGCAACAATATTTTTGGCTGGCGCTGTAGATATATGTTCTTTACGAGAAGAAACAAATTGTGATCGGCGTTCACTGACTTGAGCCCGGTAACCGTCAAAAATTGTTCTTTTAGTACGCAGAGTGATCGATTTACCTTTCCGAACATAAATTGCACTAAGATGAAAGTGTCTGGTGTTAGAAGTTCCAAATTAGGTTTTGTGTAGGTCACATCTTCAGTTACAGCGATGGCCTCATCATCCAAAGGCACCTGTCAAACCTTCATCAACGTGATTTTTGAACTGCTGGAATCCACCGAAGCCACACTTTTCCAGATATGACTGCTAGCCGTGTCTTTTTCACGCGCGGTATTTGTTTTGGATAGTTTCCATGTGGTTGTTTTTATATAAACTTCATGTACTGGCTGTGATGGGTCATGGTTGCTGTGAATTTTCTTAAGTAATATTCGCGCATTCAGAGGATAGATTCCTGAAGCTTTAAATCCAATTATTAAGTCCCGTTTCAGGGCTGAAGTTTCTGCACTGCTGCTTTTATATTTTGCTTGAGCGGGTACCAAGTCTATGTTTTCTAGTATTCCCTAAGAAGCGACGGAAACACATCCTTTGGTAGTCCTGTTTGACAATTGTGCCTTATTTTATTATTGGTTAGAATTGCTTTCCATGCCGTTTTCATTGTTTTAAAAAATCCCACGTCAAGTGGCCAGCGAATGTGTATCCAATAAGGCACAAGACACACTAACGGATAACGGTTTATTATAGTGTGACACGAGGTTGTCATCTCCGAAAACTTTTTGCCTTCCAGCTTTTTAGCAAGGGGTAGGAAGTTTTACTAAAATCAGTCCTAAAACGTACTTGTATCCACCCAACCGTGTGATGTGCAATTGAACCGACAACCAAAACGACAGCATGATTTATTACAACACGGATATCCACTGCGCCCATTTTTTCGCCATATGTTGTAGAGATGTTCGCTCCTGTAAATAACAGAGTTCCGTCAGCTAATTCACAGACAATGATGGTGGTTGTACTTTTCGAATGTTTTGAAATTTTTTCAGTGTATTTTACGTGATGCTTTAAATACTTTCCTTTCCCGGTTCACCATTGACCTTACTCTCATCATTGTTAAATATACTTCTTCAGCGTGTCACGCAAGTTATTAAAATACTTATGGTGTTGCTGCTAACACATGCCCGCGCTTTGTTTATGTTCGCTAATATATACTGTGCGACGGCATCTATGTGGCGCATCAATAGACGCCTAGCCCAGTCCCTCCCTAGCAAATTCCTTTCAAAACATTGAGCATTTCGCCCAGCCTGATCCAAATAGGCTTTTGCAAACATTCTTATTTCCAAAGTAAAAAGCGTAAAAACCCAATCGGTGCATTTTGCGACGGCTTTTAAAAGCCCTAACTCTACGATTTCGGAGAATGTCGTTTGCCGTCCAACTTTAATATTGCGTCCATGGAAATTCTTATTAAGCGTACCGAAAGGTTCAGATGCGGCCTTTATGGACAAGTTTCTTTCGGTTACCTTCTCGAGAGCTTCCTCTAATTCCTTCTGTGTATAATTATTGTAGTTTCTGGTATAACCTCGTGCCATATGGAACAATACATTTTTCATCAGTGGGGCAACTTTGATTACCCCAGACAACCTTACCTCACCATGCTTTTCAATGAGACCTCACTACACAATATACAATTTACGTATTTTTGTGTTTGAGATAACAACTCGCAAACACGCCTGCGCTAAATAAAGCGTTCTTTACGATGTATATGAAATAGAAGATAACTAATACCTTTGTGTACAAAAAAATTATCAGAGGTTGAAAATGCACTAAAAGTGCACGTGCAGCGAAACAAAGGCGTCACACACAAGTAGATGTGTCGATATCAACGAAATTCACGAACACTAATAGTACGAAGAGCAGAGTACGTGGTGTTGCCAGTTCCAATTTTTTAAACGTCACATTCTATGAAAGTGATCAAAGTCGCCTCCGCATATCAAAGTCACCCCACGTTACGGTATATATTCTCCATTCGTATTCTTTTCAAATATGCCTCTCACCTCCATACCATAGTGATTGTACCAATACACCATTGTGTATCTCTCGTTTCACAGTTTTCCTTCTATTCTCATTCCTCATTATGATCCACACACTGCCAACCACTTCCTTTCCTGCATTGACACGCTGCTCAATTTCATCATTCATTCTATCAACTGCAGGGGACGTTATACCCAAATACACAAACTTTCCTTTCCTTTTACCACTCACTTACTCAATCACACGCTTACTACTCTTGTACAACCGCATAGTACAACCCTTTTATCACATTTTTCAAGTACCTGATGGGGGTAACCATGTGATTCGCACATGAATCCACCTTGAACGTCTCAGTACCTATTCTGTATTATGACACGTACACTATCCACTAAAACGTTTTCAAATACTTTCTTTTGCCATTACATAGCAAAACATTAGTCTCACTTTTCCAATCGTATTAAATATTTCATACTTGCTGCTTTATCACGCCGGATTGTAAAACTCTTTACAATCACGTAAAATTGAACTTTTTGGCTGGTTTTCTCGTTGCCCGTACTTACCCCAAAACAAATTTAGAATTAACTTTGCGAGAGATCGTAGTATTTGCGAATACAAGTTGTACTTCCTTCAGTCTCGAGACATCTTTCGATGTATTTATCTTTTTTGTCATGAGAAGTGTACGATAAAGGTCAACCGTTTCATGGTTGGAAACACGTATAGAAAGTCTAAGAATAAACCGCTACTGGCTTAATCGTATTGTGTAACGTCATATACACACATTACCTTCACTTCCTCTAATATATATATATATATATATATATATATATATATATATATATATATATATATATATATATATATATATATATCTTTTCTGGAGTGCCTTTACCAATTTGCCGCTAGACCAAGCACCGTGAAGAGTTCTCTCTTCGGGAATATGGTTGCATTTGCGTCAAGATCTTCTACACACCGCGCACAAGGAAAACGTTAGTTTATTTTGCTTTTTTCACAGACAGTATGTGGTGATAAGTTTTGCGGATATAAAAGTGACCATTAATTACGCCGTTGGGGATTACTTTTTCTTTAATATAATCTATGTACCTTTGACGATAAATACTTTAGGATGCCCGAAAAAATTTACTGTATAAACCCAGAAATATACAGCACACATCAACATATTTGAGTTTTTATCTTGCTTTAACCGTACATTTTAGTTTTTCACATATATTCTATTACCTGTTGCAATCAAAAGTCTGATGAAGTAGACTTTAATGTCTGTTTCAAGGGCATTAAGGTCATTTTGTATAAGCTTTAAAGCACATATGTAGTAGGTACTTTCAAGACAATGATATAATTACATATGGTCCGTGTACATGTTAACTGTACACGTTTTAACAGCAGCCGAAGGATGTAAAGTGTATCATTTTTATAGTAATGGCCCAAGAGTAGACCGTTATGGTACGCCTCTTGACAGTTCCCTGTAAGTACATTTTTGCCCGATGACACATTGTGATCTATCCATCAAATAACTTTTTTTCTAAGGTGACAGCATTGTGAGATAGTTTCACATGCCCTAAAATAGAGATTAAAGTGGTACGACTAATAGTGCTAAAAGCAAAATCTAGTAAAATTAATACTGATAAGAATTATTATCATTGATAGATGTTTAGAGAAGTTTTACATTAGTATAAAAATATGTGTTCCCATCCATAAAGTTTTGCAGTAACGATAAACAAGCAACCGGTAATTTGACATCTGGTACTGAAAGAGGTGCATGCAATACTGAGAAGCGGAGTTTTACACATTTTTCTCTGATTTCGATAGTTCACACATTAACGAAAAATCGGTTTGGTTCCCTATTAATGTTGTATTTTTCGAAGAGACGTCTTGCTTTAAAACGAATGAAGTTATGTTCGATCCTTTGAGTTAGTTACTCTGTATTTGCTTCTAATCTACAAATCACTTTTCCAGGGAAGCGATTTTTGAATGAATTACATCTATCAAAAGTAGAAGGGGATCCGCTGAGGGGCAACGACGCCCGGCGTCGCGACGTCATAGTCCACGCCCACAAGAGCGGGGGTAGGGATTGGGGGCCTGGTTGGGGCGAGAAGTGGGGTTGAGGGGGGTCTTCTTCTTTTCGGGCGCACTTTTCAGCTCCTTGTTGACGATTTAATCCCTACTTAGGGTCCTTTTGGCCCCCTGGAGGTTAGGCAAATTCCCGCTCATACAGTGTTCTGACTGTAGGTACTAAAGTTAGACCACGCCCCATTCAGGTGATTGGTCATGCGCGCGCATACAGTACCAGGCCGTGCGTTTTGATTGGAGGGTCTGAGGGTAAGCCACACCCACTGGTTTTTTATTGATCCTTAGACTCTACCCAGCCTCTGTGTCCCGATTTGAGACCTCACACTCAAACCAATTAATCAGATTAATTAATCTAATCAAATAAGCGGGTCAATCTCAATCAAATCAGTTAATCAATCAATCAGATCAATCTCAATCAAAAGGGCCTAAGGGGCAGGTCACGCTCCTTCCAGATGACTAGAGCAATCACAATCAGATCAAATCAAATACACAAATCAATCTTATTCAAATCAATCAGTCAGATCAATCTAATCATACATTTAATCAGATCAATCTCAATATCAAGTACGGCATCTAGTGGTATATTTCTAGGACTAATGAATATTTTCTGTAATAGAGTTTGATCGTGGCTCCACCTAGCGGTATATTTTTAGAAGTACATGCACATCCCTGTAATTGTTAGAGCGGGAAAATTGAAACAGTATTCTAATAAGTGGGCCGTCGTACTGAACCATAAGACAGCTGTAGGACTCCTGAAATTTTAATAAGTGGGAGCTTCATCTCGTAATACAAGTATAGGAACTTGTGTTAGAGTCTTCGCCCCCCCTTTGTGGTGACCGGTTGACAGGAAATTTAAAGCAGTATTCTAATAAGAGGGTCCTCATACTACCTCATAGGACAAGTATAGGGCTCTGGAACTTGCTCTTGAGGTTTAGTCCCTTTTAATTATGAGTCATAATTAAAAATAACACTCAGATCGAATAATCAATCAATCAAATCAAACCAATCTCAAGTACCACGAATCAAGAATGATTTTATTTATTAAGCCAATCTTATTATCATCGCATAACACAGCAATTATACAACCGTTTTTAATTTGAAAAACTAAGAGAAAATTCATGCATTGTAATGGATGAAATTTTTGGAATGACCCTATATTATTTGTTGTGAGATTTGAAGTAAAAAATATCAGGGCATTAGCTTTCTCAGTCCAAATTAGTTAGAAGTGTTTTGTAAGTGAATAAATACATTGCGTAAAGTATTGTAATTAAAATGTTTTACATACAAGATCTATCTTATCGGAAACACCTCTGTCACAAAAGGCCTTAGATTTAGAAACAAGTTAAGTATAACGGCCATTTATCAAAAACTATTTCAAATTTCAAGTTTTTACCGATAAGGGGCCCTACACAAGACAATTTTACATACAAGGTCTCTCTTGTAATAAATACCTCTGCCATAAAAGCCTTTAGATTTATAAACAACTAAAGGGGGTAAGCATTAAAAACGAAAAAAACGATTACTCACACTCACGGCACATTCACTTTCTGCATTTTGTTTATAAATGGACAAATATAAATTACTTAACGATTTACAGCAGTCATTAATATAAAGTAATTATCCTTCTAAAAACCACATTAACAACCCTTTACTATTTAAATACCTACATAGGGATTTTTGTAAAACACTTTGTGCGTGATAAAAAATGCCTCTAATGAGATTGTACTAATTTTTAAGCAGATTTGATTGTTTATGATGCCATCTAGTCGTGTATCTTAAAGTTAACGAATGTTTTGTGTAATAGAAGTTGACCGTATCTCCATCTAGTGATTTTTTAACAGTAGGTTTAACTGCTAGGGTGGGTATTTTGAAATAGTACAGGACCCACATACTACCTCATAAGACATCGTCAATCAAATCGATTAATCAATCAAATCAACCATACGAACAATTTTAGGTTAGTTCAATATATGTACAATATTAGGTTATATTGATACACGATTAATAAACGTGCTTATTCATCTAACATAACATTGCACGTGTATTGGGCTAACCTAAAATTTCGCGTGTATTAATTTAACCTAACATTGTACATATATTGACCTAACCTAAAATTGTTTGTATAATTCATTTGATTAATTAATCAATTTGACTGGCTATGTCCTATGAGATAATGTGCGAATTCCGTACTATTGCAAAATATCCACCCTATCAGTTAAATCTTCTTTTAAAAAATATACAACTAGATGGAGATACGATCAACTTCTATTTTAGAAAACATTCGTTAACCTATAAATACACAACTAGAAGGCATGACAAGCAAACAAATCTACTACAATCTAATAAGAGGAATTTTTTGTCACGCACCAAGAACGTGTTTTACAAAAGCCCTTATACAGGTATTTGAATAGGAAAAGGTTGTTGTTGTGGTTACAAAACTGAGAAAACCAAAAGATAATTATTTTATATTAATGATTGTTGGAAATCGTTAAGTACGTTATATTGTCCATTTACAAAAAACGCAGAAGGTGAATGTGTCATGAGTGTAGGCAACAAAAACCATTGCCCTGTCAAGGCGCTCTTTCAATACGAGGTAAGTGATCGTTTTTTGACGGAGATATTTCTGAAAAAACAGACCTTGTATGTAACATAATATAGAAACTTGATTTCAAGCTTGGTTATATTTGTTATTGAACTTTACTAATTTAACAGTGTATAAGCGTTTTTACTAATTTAACTCTAAAATGTATTTTTATCGCTATATTCAAAACTCAACAATGGTGCCACACGTTAATTTGCATGATATTATTATGGCCGTGTTGATAATGATGAACATTGGGTGAAATAAAACACGTTGTCCTATAGTTGCCTTACAGGATGAAATCTGTGTTAGTTTCCAATCGCAGGTGCATTATCAAAATTAGAAATGAAAGTCGGCTTGTTTATTTGTCCCCAGCCATTTTTTCCATTTTCAATAACGAATAAGGCATTACGAAGGTTAACAAAGTCACCGTTTACCTGCTAGTAATATATCGCTCCCCCCCCCACGTCTGGTGTGTAATTTGCTATTGGCAATCACATCTGATAACAGCGTAATAGTCTGGAAAATATTCTGCATTAGATGTACAAGGGGCTAATGCAGTTTCAACAAGTCCGATTAAGTCAAATTCACATGCACTGATAGCTGCGTTGGATCGATCGTAGATTTCTAATATTTTGAAAATAACACTAAGCCAGTTCTGTTGTTTGGTAGTCTATGCTTTTCATATTTCCCCAAGTGCATTTCAAGTCTCACTTCATCCGTCAAGGACCTGCTGATTACAACGGCGCTGTTAATCCAAGTAGGTGGATCACTGGTACCATATTGGAACAATCCATGGCACACTTTTATAAGCACGTCCCACCGTCTGTTGATTCTCCAGATTTATTGCTTCGAACCCACTGTATTTTGCATTTACCATCATTCGATTTTTTCAAGAAAAATGGTACTGTCCTTGTCTCATTCCCACCTCATACGTCGCGCCGTCTGCAGGCATTACAATTAAGCATGTATGGCCCTTTCAAAAAACGTTACTACACTGCCCGTTGAGGTTGGATGGATTCACTTGTTTCCATCTCTGAAATCCCCGCGTGTGCCAAAGAAGCTTATACAAATGATGTTACTCCAAGAACTGTAATATCCGGCTTCGAAAAAGCGGGTGTCTGGCCATTCAATTTAAACGTCTACAAATAGCAAGATTTCCTTTCTGCCAGAAGAAAAAGAAACTGAAAGTGAATTGGGAACGGAAGTTAAACCATCTACTAGTGTAGAGATAACAAATCAACGCGAAATTTGTCAAATGACTCCAGAGCAGTAAATTCTGCCGTCATGGATGCAACATTCCTCAACCGACTCCAGAACAAGTGAGTCCATACCCAAAAGCAGCGGCAAGGAAAATGGAAGAATACGGCAGATACTCTGAGAATAGAGGAAGAAGGAAGAAATGATAGAAAACCTATATATGTTAGCTTGTATATTGACTACAGGTACTAACCTCAACATCTGAGAGAAGTAGAAAAGGGGCACACCAAAACCAAAAGAAGAAGAAACAAAGGGAGGCCACAAATACTGTTTCAAATGACGATGAATAAGTCTACCTCTGCATCATCTGTTTAGAACCATGTTCTCAAAGTAAAAGAAAACGGATACAATGCAACGGGTGGAATAAATGGACCGGTGTGCTTTGTGGTGAAGATAATCCATTATATACATGTATCCGTCACAGCCAAAGTAAATAATCTAGCTATTACGTATAATATCCAAACATTATGTGTAATAACTAGCTAATTTTGTCAAAGTGACTATAAGCTTTATTTATCATATTATCCAGCCATTGTACATACTATCTAACTGAGTTTGGACAAAGTGATTAATGAAGTTTTATTAATTACTTTCCAGTTATTATACATACATATTATCTTTCTGAAATACTGAGTTAATCAGTTTGCCTTCTTAGTTATGCACAAAAACTGTTAGATTTGCGAGAACTAATAAAATGAAAACGATTTTGCTCAATGTTTAATCTTTCAACATCTCAAAATATTTAAACAAATTTTTCATAACCTTGTTATTAGAGTAATACCTACATTCACACAAAAAGTTAATGTAAACAACTTAAGTATTTTACCACTAAGAATAATCAAAGCGTAGAATATGCTCACTATGAACATAAGATGTAGGGTATTGAAAAAGAAGTGCCTTTAAATCAGTCTTTTGTATTTCAAAGTTATCTGGAAAGTAAAAAATATATCCTCACTTATTTTTGTGGCACCTTGAGTTCCACAAGACGTTGCGTTTCTTATACTTACATCGATTTGAAGTGCAACCGCCAATTCAATTGCAGTGTTGGAATCCCTAGCCACCTAGGTGAGATTCTTTTTTGCACATTCCCGCATTGATACATGTTCGTCGGAAACTTCGCTCAATGAAATGAATTTCACCTTGCAATGAGTAAATTGATTTCTTGCGTGGAGTTGATACCATGCTTTGTACCAAGCCGATACATCCCTTCGTTCTCAATTGTCATTATGACAGCAATAATGTTCCCATCGTCGGATTTAGCCCTGTCTTCATCTGGTATTTTTAGCACGATATTATCACCTACATTAGCAACAGGATATTTCACTGATGACAGATACAAAATCGTATCTGCCTGTTTTTGCAAAGCTTCTTTTGCTGAGATCATTATATCTTGAATGGCCTGTACTTTTGGTTATCAACTTGAGCGTCTTTTTCAGTGCGGGCAGCTTTATCAGCTTGGCTGTCGTCTTCAACTTGCTTACCATCAACATCAACTTCGTTTTTTTTTGTCGCTTTCATTCAATACCATCTCTAGATCTTCTTCTGTATTAACGTTATTCAGTGAACCTAGAGGTAGGTTTGTTCCTATTTTAGCTTTGCAGCCAAATATTACTTCGTAAGGGCTGCGATTTTACAATGTTGGTGGCGTAAATGGTATTCGTATAAATTTTAAATAATATCATAAAGAAATTGTAAAAAATAAATGAGTGCAAAAGGTTCTCCAAAACAAATCGTTAAACTAACTAGAGATACTGACCATTCACCAAAAATAATGCCTTTGACTCAGTCGGAAGATTAACATAGGATGGTTCGTTCTTTTGATTTGCTTAATTACCACAATTTCTACTTGATTACTTCCACTGAACATAAATAATAAAAATGAAATGTAACACTAATAAAATGATTTCGGACGCCTAGTTATTTTTTAATAATGCTCGGAATAACTAAGCCGAGGTTGTTTACAACAATAAAAATTCTATCAAAATGTAAGAAAAAAAAAATATACAAACATGTTTATTAACAGTTAGTGATAGAGTTAAATAAAACATATCTTAAAAATAGCCTTAAATTACTAAAAATATCATTAAACATTAAATACCTGTTACAAAATATACATCTTCTTGAGAACCCCTGGTATTATAAAAAAATAATGCAGAATTGCAAACCAAGGTGACGTAATCCTTGTGTCAATGTTGCGCAATATATTGCAATAACAATGTTTTTATGTTGTCAACCACACCCAAACTGGAATTTTATTTTTTATAAATTTTTCTTCTTGAAATTGAATAATCCGTTTATTGACTTTTCTTGAAATTTTCAAAAGCAAATTACAATCATAAAATGAAAGCGTACGCTGCAGTAAAATTAAATGCGCATTTAAAATGTAATTAAAGTGTAAATCAAAGTAGAAATAAAAGAAAGGAAAGTAAAAGTAAAGTGCCTGAAAAGAGCAAATGTTTTAATTTTTAGTATAATGCGCTAAATTATCTCACCATCAAATCAATGGCACATTTCACTAAATTTAGGAGCAAACCCAAAAAATGCTTCCTACTCAACATAAGGTTCTTTAAGTACTAAAATGGACACCTAGAATATCAGACTATATAGTCGTGCGCGAACTGATTTACGCAAAGAATTAAGTCAACGATGACGCGTTGCGCGAACGTATTGAGCAGAAGAATAATTTAAAGTGGGAGTATAAATCTTTAAGAAGTATATACCTTTACGAAGATATGTACTCAAGTTACACCAAAATGCAAATTAAGTTGCCTACCTCATAGCTATAATGCAAAAATAATTAAAATTTTTTCTTATATTTACAATTAAATGACTGAAGAACCTAAATTTCTGTATATCTTAATACAACTCAAAATGGATTGTTACAATTTATTCCTGAGTGATAAGCTCTGTTTTTATAAACTGGACGAAGCGTAGCCCTTCAGACCATTTTGTGGTATTGTTGGATTCTAATTACGTACAAAACATTTTTTCATCTTGGTTGGTCCTTTCAGCTGACCCCTGTGACTGAGAGTGTCTGGGCTTTCCATGTACAATTTTTAGTTTGGACCACAATTGCACACATTTCTTCGACTACTCTTCGAAAACTCTCTCCCATTGTCACTTTGCAAAATACAAGGAGCTCCAAAATGGAAAACATATCAAGCAAGTGGAAAGCAACTTCTTCCGCTCTTTTGGAGTTCAATGGTCTCATCTGTGCAAACTTTGTAAGGTGGTCTTGGCATACCATAATGAATGTTGAATCCACGTCAGCCTGTGACTGCACGCCAAACAAGTCTATTTTACATCTTGAATTATATTCCTTGCATATAATTGGCTTGAAAACCAGTCCTTCTTTCGGTAAACCCTTTTTTTTTCTGACAAGACTCACATAGGTGCAAGTAAAGTGTAACGAGTTTAGCAATCACATTTTTATATTTTGTTTTCGTCTCTTTCATCATTCTGGCCCGACCACCATGACCAATATTGAGATAACAGATGTGGATTATTTGAAGAGTTTCCTCCAAATAAGCATAATAAACTATTGACTCACCTTCGTTTTTCACAGGAACAATGAGTTTTTCAGAATTTCCAATTTTCACAATATTATACCTTGCGAGACATTGATAATCTTCGGGTGCCTCCTTAATGATTCACTTTCATTTTCAGCGACCGATACTGATCGCTTGTAAACAACTGATTATTTTTACCTGTACTCTCAATAAGTTTATTTACTGGTTCAATACAACGAATTCTCATGTTGTGGCCATTTTAACAGCAATCAACGATTTGCTTGATTCACACTAACAACACCACCAAACACTAACTATAACGACCCAATCCCGATTGCAAACGCACTACTTAGCGCACATTACATGCACTTGAACTATTGCATCATCCACCATAACTGTGGCGACTGTTTACAGGCGGTCGGTGGAGGCAGACAGAGAGGAATCACGTGACTTCACCACCTATCTGAGCAGAATAGTGTGTGAGAATTATTACTTTGACTAGCCCATGTTAGCTGTTATTGATAATGTCTAGTCATAACGATTAATATTTGAAAATATTTATTACTTTAGCCAAAAGGTACTAGCTATTATGAATAATGACTCATTATTGTAATTAATTAATCACTTTAGCTAGCGAATTTAGCTATACATAATGTCTGGATATTATACATAATAACTGATTACTTACTTTGGCTGTAACAAATGCATCGTTTATCTGATCTGTCAAATGTTGGTATAGATAATGATATTGTTTAGGAGTGGTTTATAAAATAAAATATAGCTGTGTTTGTGGTGACTATCAATCTTTGCATTTAGCGAGTTACTTACCCCTGTCTTGTAAAATAGGTCAATTCAATGCCTCAAAAAAAAACATTGTAAGAAATTTGCAACAAGCCCCAGTCTCCCTTAATATCCACCTAATTAATTAACCGATTTATTGTCTATCGTGTTAAATCATACACAGGTTATTTGTCACAGTAAGTTTGAAGTGAGCACGTGCACGTCTATGAAATAGATTGTTTGCACCAAAAATAGTTACAAACAATATTAGTTGTGATTTTAAATAGTTTGATACGAACGAAGTTGGTATAAGTGATATTTGTAAAATGTATTTTTCATAACAAAAAATGAGTCACAGGTGAGGTTATGCTGTAATATCTGTATACATTTATTCCTTTCCAAATGTTGATCATTATTGTATTTATACTTGGTTTTGTCGAACAAAACGCATTTTGATATATTTTTGTTTTCGTTGGCCTTATTACATAACAAACACTTCCGTGTTTGATATATCATGCGATGGGCTTATAGATCTTCTTTTTCATTTCAGAAAAAAGGCTATACAACCCTACAAACGAAAGAGATGCTGAAAAATTACTGAAAATTATGGAGGAAATAGATGAAAATGGCGAGGTATTTACCAGAATGAAAGAGGCAGAAAGTATAGATTTGGTCTTATTTCCTCCTAGACATGGAAACGGTAGTGAGTTACATGATGCTCCAAGTGACGATGAGGATCTGTATTCATTTCATGACATTGGTAAAGGGCTTCTGAGACAGCGAGTGGAAATAATGGCAGTAAAGAATACCGAGAAAATTGTTGCCTGAGATGACGTTCCATTACTAGTTCGCTACAACAATATGAACAAAAAGTTGAAGATGGAAACTGAAGAAAAAAAGAAGAAAACTAAAAAACAGAAGCGAAATGGGGTCGAGAAACGATTATTTCAAAGGACTGAAAAATGAAAATAGAAAAAACAGCAGAACCCTGTATTGTCCAAGAAATTCGAGATAAAATTTAACATTTGACTTATTTAAAAAAAATTTCAGTGAAGAATTTGTTCTGTTTATTTGCAATCAGTCAAAAAACTATGCTGCTTTGAAAGGAAGTTTAGACTTTACTGTTTCTTCTAAGGAAATGTATACTTACCTCGGAATTCTTCTATTATCGGGGTATTGAGAATTGCCTCTTCGGCGTATGTTTTGGGAAACATAAGCAAACATCTACAATTCTTTGGCCAGCAACAGCATTTCAAGTGATAGATTCCAGACTATTTATCGATATTTTCACTTGAATGACAATACTATTGATGAAAATAATAAAATTTGCAAAATACAACCGATATTAAATCAAATAAATAAAGTGTCACAAAAACTTGCAGAACAGTTGTGTAAATCTGTTTCCCTAGATAAAGCTACTGTAATCCTAGTTTGGTCACCATCACCTAAACCAATTGATAAAGGGAAAGCCAATAAGATATGAATCTCGCAATGAGTGAAGGATATCTTCTAAAATTCAATCCATATTGTGGTAAAGGTAACAACATCGAGAATAAATCTCTTGGCTCTAAAGTGCGGGCTGGTATGTAAGAATCCACACTTTGGCTCGATTCGCGTGTTAAAATTGATTTGTTGATTATTTAATAATATATTTGGTAGTAAAAATCGCCCTGTTGCCTTTTTTTATCACCTCTTCTTGCCTTCTAAATCTAATAGGGGGTATATATCTCGATCGAGTCGCATAAAAACGCTACCTTCAGTAACATTGCACTAGTGCGGTAAAGTAAGACATTACGATATGTCATTAAATGACGTAAAACTTGACACTACATGTTGACAGTAGATAAAATATTTTACATTTCTATTCGGAATGGCGTGTCTTCAATCTACCAAGTCGAAGTCCTTCAACATTAATATTTGCATAATATGCCAGAAATATCCAAAGGGCGCAACCTATTCATGCACAGAACATTCTCTTTCAAAATTAATGAGTGTGTTAATAATCGTTGCGGATATGGTGACATAGAATACAGTAGTTTGCAGCATTTATTACAAGATTTACCAGTTGATGAACTATTGAAGCAGAAGGCAATTTATCACAGAGACTGCTACCAAAATCTAACTAGCACTGTCAAGGCCGAACGAGCCCAAAAAAAAAGTTTTGCATAAGCATCCACATCTAAATTTGTTCTCCCGAAGAAAAAAGGCAGGGGCTCTACTGCTACAAGCTCAGAAAGGTATTATAGAGACAAATGCATTTCATGTCAGGAAAGCAGCAGAGTGAATTTTCATGAAGTTGCACCAGAACATATGGGAAAGCAAAACAAAAGATGAAGGTGTAATAGTGCACCTCAGTAACCTTGTAGCATCTTCAGATCCTCTTGCAGCATTTGCCTATACTATCAAACTTCACCTCCCGTGTCTCATAAAGCAAAAGCGGCAGCTGCTTCAGAAAGACACTGGTTTTTCAATACAAGATACGCTTGGGAAAACTGCTATCAGACTTAGAATTAGTTGATGCTGTAAGCCAAGATCTCCTAGACGAACTATGTATTCTACTTAACATGAACGTCATCAACGCAACATATCCTGAGAAAAACGGTTGCCCAGTGAATGACCCCCCTCAGTATACAAAATACCTCAAGCATCTTATTTCGGGAAACATTCCGCATGTAAACTTCAAAAACCTCTGCAGAAAAGCAAATCGGAGCAAGTATTATCTACCAAAACAAAGGAAACCTCAGTACGCTGGCAATTGAACGTAGCCATACTAAGGAAGATGTCCAAGTACTAATGAAAGCAGCAAAAATACTTGGAAAAGAGATTGCAGATTCACAAAATGGGTGTTTGAAGGGCCTTTTGATAAATACTCCTCCGATAATGCTCTGCACGTTCTACCGACAATTGATTCAGTCAAGAAGGACCATCCAGACCGAGAAGAAGAATGTTGCAATGGATAGTCATGCTTCAATTCCAGCACAACATGTTGTTCAAGCATTCAAATCTGACAGACAGGTATCATACCGCCCAAAGAATGAGGCTTTCATCTTGTGCTGCTCGAGTTCCCCGAAACACAAAATTTCATGTGAACTTCGTGAAAAATCGATTGCACATAACCTGCAATACAGTACTCAAACTAACTAGGCTGCAATCAGAGTTCTTTATATAACGGTACTAATCGTCCAGGAACATGGAGTGCCTTTAATTCATTGATTCGTTCAAGCCAAACTTGCACTAGCGTATCACTATGTGCCCCTCTTTTGCGATTATCATCAATCAACTATGATGCTTTGTTTACAGTTCTGATGAGAGCACAAGGTATTAATACACAAATAATGGGGCCAAACAAAATGTGGATGGTAACTGCTGATCTTCAGATCTGTGATATGTTAATGACACTTTGGGTACACAGGGAAGACATCAGAGAACAGTTCATATTCCGGCCTGGTGAACTTCACACTGTGTTTTGGTCTTTGACAGCTCTTCGAAAATATATAGAAGGTAGTGGTGTTGATCAAGCCTGGATAGACGCAGCGTTATATTCTCCAATTACTGTATCGGGGATTCTTACCGGGAAAAACATGTACACAGCTCTTGATGCTCACACTGTAACATTACTAGCCTGTATCAAGTGTATCTTGACCAGTTATCAATTAAGAATCCTGATATTGGAAAATCTTTGAAGGAAACAGCCAGGTCATCAAGAGATGCTTACGAAAATGATACCAATCGCAGTATTCAAGAAATCAGGCCAAGTCTACTCGAAGCAGTCAATGATCCAGTTAAAAGAGAAAGTGTTAAACAGATTCAGGAAACACTTTCTGAATACGAAGGCAGTCCTGACTAGATGCAAGAGTTTGTAATAAGTTACTTAAAATAGTTTCAAAAAATTCTGCTTTTGTTCGCGCGACTAGGCAAAACGACTTTCGTCTACATTTGGCAGCTGCAGAATCTCTCCTGAAGTAATTATTTGCACACGATCATCAAAACTATGCTCGGTTGCTTTCTTTGTACTTGGCTTCAATGCAACAAACTGAACAAAATCATCTGGAAATTTGGAAATAGTTCACGAACGGAAAGTTTGGAATCACTAGTGGACTTGTGCTTTTCACGACACGATCCCCTAATTATGGGATTGACCATGAAAACTGGAAACTGAAAGTAATCGGTGGAATAGTGGGATTGGCACAAAATGACATTGCCACGGGCAGGAACTTCATGATTGCGCCAGAAATGCCACAATTATGTGATGAGTTTGAAAACCGGTACAATGTTAGCATAGATTCTATAAGGACTAAGCATCACGAAATTGGGGGAAGCAAGATACACAGAACAACACCACTTAATGCAGAAAATTTGAAAGATATAACTGCAAAGTTATGACCGAAAGGAAGAAAATGATATCCTTAACCGTGATACCTTAGGATAACAATGTTTTGAAGACCTTCATGTCATCAAATGTGACAAAGGCAGTATCTGTTGGTGATAATGTAATTAAGGTGAAGGAATAAATCCTTCTGCATAGGTTCATTGTAGCAGCTAGAAGCCCTCACGAATTTGATCTGAAGTAATGTATTGGGGATACCGGTAAAATATCTCACGGTGATGTCAATAGTTCGAGTGCGTCACTCAGCCGTCCTGCCACACAGAGACTAATAATTATTGACGGAATGACATACCATGAAGAAGACATCCACGATGTTAACATGTAAGGACTTTGCAGTTGCTTTCACCTGTCAACTTATAGAAACACTGAAAGCATATAATGAAGTTAGGTTGGTCTTTGATTGGTACCTAGAACAATCAATGAAGGGGAAGATGAGAATGAAACGAACCAGTGGAAATACAACTTACTGCCACATTAAAGGCAATACTTTAATTCGTAATATTTCTTTGATAAGACGTTCAATGAGGTTTATCTAATAGCAGCTTAAATAAATTCATGGTCACTGCAAGTACGACTAGCAGAGGTAATATATACATTCCTACAGTACTTCAAACTCACAACCAGGGAGAAGCAGGCACCATCATGATACTCCATGCAAGTACAATTGGCAAGGATGTTGAGGTTATGGTCTACTCCCTAGATACAGACGTGTTACTCCTGTTAATTCAGCTACACAAATATCGGATATCTCACAGCTCACTGGAAAGGGCAAATGCTCGCGGAAACTACAGATAAATCCAACATGTAAGAAACGTGGGAAAAATCGAACAGAGGTAATTCTTGCTTGGTAGCGATGTTGCAGAAATATTCGCAGGAAAAACGAAGAACTGATCCTCAAAGTTCTCTCCAGCCTTTGTCATACTGATGAATAGCCGACGGAAGTGGCCGTATCTGAGTTGGAAAGATTTGTATGCTTCATATACAAATGAGAAGCTCACTCAAATATTAGTGCACACAAACAAGCTCTAGCTGAGCAACTTCCACCCACTAAGGGATCTTTAATTTCCATGATCCAGAGGGCACATTATGTAACGCGACTGTTAATGAAGTCAACTGAGAGTCATCCAGTTTTTCCTTCACCTACCGACCACGGTTGGTTTATGCAACCCGATGGAACTCTCTCCCCTACCATGAGCAGTGACCCACCTGCACCAGAAGCAATCCTACAGCTTATCAAGTGTCGGTGCAGAAAAGGGTGTAAGTCATTGTATTGTTCGTGCTTGGGATGAAACATGTATTGCACCGAATTGTGTGGATGTGCAGACTTCGAGTGTAACAACGTCCCATTAGAACGAGCAACAGATTTCGATAGCGAAACATAATGACTGTTTCGAGGTTTAATCTATATATTATGATATGTATAGTATGCAATGTAAGTTTATTTTTAAACACTTTATTGCGCCATATACATTGTTACGTACAGTGATATATCACACAATGAGTCTGTAGTATCAATAAATACCATAGCCAGCGTACATTTTAAGTTGTCGTTCTCATTTGTAAGATTTTTCCCACAGAATGTGCATAATGCCAGTGGATGTTATGCCTACATAAGTTAAAAACGTATTTTTTATAGAATTATCAAAGTAAATGAAAGTTGTTGGACTGATATATTAATTTAAGGTCACGTTTTTGTCTCGTTTGATAGCCATTTTGGATTGGGGTTGTACATAAGCCTGAAAAAACGGCAACAAGTCATTTTTTATTCTAAGGTGCTCATTAACAAGTTGAAAAGTTATTTCAATTTTAACAGGCCAATCGAGCGAAATGTACATACCAGCCCGCACTACTAGTATATGTGAAAAATTGTGTACTGGATATTTGCTGGATGGAGCCACTGTGTACTTAGATAGATTTTTTAATTCCATTTCCTTACTTCAGGAACTACAGACACAAAATATCTCTAGCATTGGAATAATTAGGAAAAATAGAATTGAGAAAGCACCGTTACCAGATTTGGCTAAGATGAAGAGAGGATCATCACATACCATAATGGACGAAAGTAACAATATAGTGCTAACAAAGTGGCACGATAATAACCAAGTCATAATTGCAACAAATCTAAATGTTGAAAGCATATCTTTGATCAAAGGCATCTGCAATTGTTGGTTAAAGCAATGGAGGAAACACGTAGAGGTTGAACAACCCACTATTGTGAATTTGTATAATCAAGGTATGGTAGGAGTTGACCTCTTTGAAGAAATGAGAGGACTTTACCGTATACGAGTTCGTTCAAGAAAGCGGTATTGGCCGATTGTAAGATTTTGTCTTCACGGAGCGGTTGTAAATTCATACCTCCTTTATAGATTTGTGGATCCAAAAATAAGTCTACTGAAGTTTATAAGAATATCGTCTCCAATAAAGCCCGTTGATCCAACTCCAAGGTATATCAAAAATATCTTATTGGAAGTTAGATACAACGGCCAAAATCATTTGGTTGACAAAGATGAATCTCAAATATTTTGCGCCTAAGAGAAATTGAAGTTTACACCGCACTGCGATAGATACTTTCCTATCAACTTTCGAGACAGTTTTGTATTGCTTCGTTGGTAATGTACGGGACCACCTTTAAAGTTACTGTGTGTTCGTACACAACATTAATTTGTTTCAACCCGCTTATTCCCCAACCGCAGTTAAATTGTGGAGTTTATTGAAGGAAACCTTAGTGAAAGATCCGGTGCAACGGGCGTAATACCCTTGGATATTACTTTTGTTTGGTTTAACCCGCTCCAAAGAATACGATTTGAATTCTTCTAAACTTTTTCATAATTTCAACATTGTTGAATAAAATTTAATATTGTTATTGTGAAACTTAAAATGATTATTTTTTATTACATTTTTTTAAAACTAAATGGGTTCAATTTATAAAGATATCATTTACTAGTTAAATGTTACTTGCTATTTAATTTCAGTTTGCGTAAATGAATTTTAAAATTTACGTTTGCGAATTTCTTTCTTAATCTAGCTCACAATTTAAATAAAGAAATGAACACTGTTACCGTTGACCAAAGTTATACTCATTTTGATTTATTTATGTACCTGGATTCATATTGAGTTGACCTCTTTCTGCATTTATGTATTCAATATTTGTATAAGCTTTTAATATTAATAATCTTTAGCAATAAAAGTAAATCATCCGTTATACTCATTTAATTAAATTCCAAATTTGAACGAAAATGCATCAATACGTTATTTAAAAACGTAGATAAAAATCAAAGCTACATCTGAAATAACCTTAAAACTAACATTACAAATAAAATCTTTATCAGAATTAAACGTATTGTTTTTCGTTTAATTGTGATAGTCGTATGTAAAGTTTCGAGAAAATCAAACACAAAAACGTTTTATTTATTAACACGAACAAAAAGGGTTGTTACTTGTTATCTTTGTTGAAAAACTGATGATGTAATGCTTGCGTTCCTTTAACC
The DNA here is from genome assembly GCA_036346205.1 of Vesta saturnalis. Lineage (NCBI taxonomy): Eukaryota > Metazoa > Arthropoda > Insecta > Coleoptera > Lampyridae > Vesta > Vesta saturnalis. The sequence continues at coordinate 1,994,407 of JARFJB010001352.1, read as the reverse complement.
GGTAAAGAGGCCTCAACTAGGTTGTGTGACTGTTCCTCCGATAATGTCACCTTCACGCCAACTTAGAACCGCTTCGTTTGTTCTCCTTATCTCTTTGTTATAGAGGACGCTTCTAACTTTCTTTCCACAATTTAATGATTTGTGTAAATTATTGCTTGATATATTTATACTGTCCAGTTGAACTACAAATAGCTTGCGCACAAAATGCAAGCTATTTACAAACCGCAAATGCTCCCTTTTTTTACATCAATAAATTCGAGCTATTGTCCTTTATACTTTGATTTACCAATTTGGATCGATTATTCTCTGTTATATTTATTGTTCACTATTTAAACACAATTGATTACGGCTCTGATACATGTAAACGCGTTGTCTTTACTTATTACGTCACCTTTAATGCGAATCTCAAATTATGGTGCAATCCTTTGTATTATCACCTACTTGCCAATACTTGCACTTCTTATAATTTTCTACTTCTTCCCTATCATACCACTAATTAATTCTTATTTGTAATTTTCACACTTTATAGGGCCGCGTGACTATACAATGTCACTTATGCTGCGGCGTCAATCGACCGACAACCATCAACTCTAATCGCTTATTTTATGCGACTTTCCTTGATCGCTTACTTAACGCGAGTGTCTCAAAAACTGCACATCATTATTATAACAGCATCATTCCTTGTAACGCATTTATACTTCTAAATTGAATATATAGATAACTTATTAGCTAAATCTATATTATCTACAATAAACTTAAGCTTTTCATCTTAATATTAATCACATTCAATTACAAATAAACAATAACCATCTGTTTATCGAGAAAATTAATATATAAATCTCTAATCTAGTATAATTTAGCGCAAACTTTTGAATCAATTATTTAATTTTTATGTTATTAATCAGAAATACAGTTCTAAATGAAGGCATAGTTTTTTCCTAACCGAAATGAAACATCTTTGGTCCTTCGATCTGGATCTAGCGATCTAGATTAATTAAGAATTAATTTTCAATTTTTTCTGAATTTTACAATAGTTGAATACAATTTTTACAATAGTTATAATTTGAAATGTCACTGAAAATAAATTTCTATTTTAAATATTCATATTTATTCTTTATCGCGTATTACCTGCCCAATTTTGGTCCTAATTTGTTATCTATTCCTTTCAGGCCATATATTTAGATTTATATTTTCCATAAACATAACTGTTGTTTATTTCGAACAGCTGATTGTAGTTGTTTGGTTTGGATTTATTCTGCAACGCTTTTGTACGTGTAATTTTAGTTATTTAACAATAAATCTCCTATTCATAATAAATTTCCACATTAATTAATTATTACATTGTTTCCCTGGTGTTTTCTCGTGATCTTTCCCGCTGTTTCTTCGATTTATATTCTAGTTTAATATACCTTGATTGGGTTCTGAGTGAGTATTAGCTAATATTTTTTTGCAAATTGCTATATCTTTTGGAATATGTTATTAATTTCGTAATACACTTTGTTTAATGTCTGAACTTAAACGCTACAAGTCGTTACGGCAAACTGTGGTTAACCATTTACATGAATTTTCTGAGGTTGCAAATACAGCGGAAAATAATGTCGAGCTTCATGATTTATTTAAAATGCAATATGAAGATATTGATATAATCAAAAACGATTTTTAAGCTTCATAACTCTATTATGGGCATTGTTTCGGATGACGATGATGCGTATGTTGTTCAGGATGATGTTTGCGAAGCTTTCGAGAAGGAGTTTTATCAAATTAAAGCTATTCATTTAAAGATATATCCGTCTTCTCAATTTCAATTAAATACTTCTGTAGTGAGTCAGGCTGAAACTATTCATGATAGTGCTGCTTTGCTACCAACATTTGAGTTACCTACCTTCACCGGTGATATTTTAAAATTCCAGAGTTATAAGGACATGTTCGATTCCATGGTATATTTGAATAAGACACTGCATGATGTTCAAAACTATAATTTCTTGCTGGCAGCATTGCGTGGTCAACCGCTTCAATATTTGCAACGATTACCCCTCTCAATCATACGATTTACAAATGTCCAGAATTTTTATCTAAGTCACCTAAAGATCGCTATAATTTCGTTAAAATTAATCAATTTTGTGTCTTGTGCCTTTAAAAAATGTCAGCCTTAAAGTTTATGTCGCAAATAAAATCATAAACACCACACTTGGCCCGCTATAGCAAGTGCACAAAACGCCCACGACGTCCCGTCTACTTCCACTACAAACTTTTCTTCTCATATTTATGGTCAGTTAACGCCACAAACTTCTACTGTTTTACTATCAACCGCTGTTGTAGAAGTACTTGATCGCTTTGGTAATTTTCAGAAAATCCGCATTTTACTAGATTCCCCTTCCCAAAGTCATTTTATTACGCAATAATGTATTGATCGTTTGTCGCGTAAACGCGATTCTCTTAAGTTTTCAATTCAAGGTCTAGGACAGGTTAATACTGTTCAAAGTGATAAAGGTGTTTCAATCAAAATACGCTCTGTGAATAGGACCTATCCACTTTTCGAAGTTGATGCTACTGTTGTGTTGTCAATAATATCAGTGGACTTCTGCTCAACACTTATCTTCATAATAATTCCAGGTCTCATCTATGTAATTGCGCACTAGCTGATCCTAATTTTTACCATCCGTCTCCTGTGGACTGTTTGATAGGCGCTAGTCTTTTTCCATTTATATTAGAAAATGGAAAAATCATAGGTGAACCAAACGAAGCTGTAAATACAGTTTTTGGATTCGTGCTTATGGGAGAAACTTCTTCAATTTCTAACAACATTTGTCAAAATTTCTTTTGTTCAGACGTGCCGCTAGAAACAATTGTTCAAAAATTCTGGGAGGTTGAGGAAGTACCGTAAGTCAACGCGTTGTCACCTGATGATAAACTATGTGATACAGTTTATTCTACAACTTATCGTATTGAGACAGGTCGATTTGTCGTCACGCTACCGTTTTCCTAGTTTTCCGGATAATAGAAATTTGGCAATGCGGCAGTTTTTAGATTTAAAAAATCCGTCATTATGTCTCGAATATACTAAATTTATGAAAGAGTATTTAAATTTCGGCCATATGGAATCAATTCACACCGCTCACACTCCAACTACTTTTTATTATATCCCGCATCGTTGCATTTTTAAACCCTCTAGTGCTTCCACAAAATAAGAGTGGTTTTCAACGCTTCCGCTAAGGTCCCTGGACAAAATTCGGCTCAATGATTTATTTTCTGGTTCAAAATTACAGAGTGATATCGTATCACTATTATTTCCGCTTACATCGCCATGTTTTCTCGGCCGATATTCGTAAAATCTTCAGACAAATTTTAATTAATCCTGACCACTCTGATTACCAACGAATTTTATCGCACTTTTCACAAAACGATCCTATTTCGGGCTATAATCTTTTAACTGTCACTTATGGTACTTATGGCTCTAGCATTAGTGTAAACAACTGCAAGGTGAACTAATTTCATTGTTAAACAAGGGATACTTTGAACTACGAAGGTGGTGTGCGAATCACCCCGTATTGCTTTCAGACATTCCAACTTAACATTTATCTAATGAAAATATTTCATTCCATGAAGAATCGGAATCGAAATTTTGGATCTTCAGTGGTGCCCATCATCAGATCATTTTTATTTTCCGCAGATGTCGTTTCTAGAGGCATGCATCCAGGGATTTAATTGACAGGTATGGTGGGCGGGACCAAGTTTTCTTAGAAATTCTCCCCGCAATTGGTCTTCGTTTGTTCACGCATCTCAGAAACCATCGAAAGCTCTTTCCAAACAGCGTTCTAATACCTTAACAAATATAGTTGTTGAATCTAATTTTATAGAATCTTTGCTCACTCAAAATTGCAACGACCAGAGTAGTACTGAGGTACCTTGGCCGCCATCTTGGATTTTCTGGGGAAAACCCACCAATTTTTATATGTCCACGTGTGAGCTCGTATTTTCCACCATTATGTTATGGTTCCTTTTCGGTGGTCATTTTCACCGAGGAGATCTTTTTCAACCCTTGAAGGAATTTTCATCCTTAATTAAGGCCTTTTTTGTTTTTACTCGTTTACTTGAGGGGATGTATTTGTCACCCTTATTTTATGGTTTCTTTTCGGTGGCCTTTTTCAACCCTTGATGGAATTTTCAACCCTGATTAATTTTGTTTGTCTTAAGAGCCCTTTTGGTGGGAAACCCCCGGAGGTTAGGCAATTGTGCGCATTCTTTTAACTCCTATCTACAGATTGTAACCTTACGAAGCTTTATTTATACACTGGGGTTGTATTCTAACAAGGGGCCCTAATGCTAACTTGTAAGACAGGTGTAGGCCTTCGCCCCATCGCCGTGGCTCCTTGGTGTATGTTAGCTAATTTTATAAGACAAGTGTAGGCCTTCGCCCCCTGTCGCGGCCTTTTTGGTGTAATTTTATGTGAGTCCTAACCTAATTTTATAAAACAAGTGTAGGCCTTCGCCCCCTGTTGCGGCCCCCTTGGTGTAATTTATGTGAGTTCTAACCTAATTTTATAAGACAAGTGTAGGACCTCGGCCCCTGTCGCGGCCCCTTGGTGTAATTGTATATGAGTTCTAACCTAATTTTATAAGACAAGTGTAGGCCTTCGCCCCCGTCGTTACCCCTGATTGGAAATGGTATGGGGATCTAACCTTATAAGACAAGTGTAGGCCTTCGCTCCTGTCGTTACCCCTGGTTGGAAATGGTATTTGTTTTTGTAGGTTATGACTGGTAATTTGAAGTTTTATTCAAATAAGGAGGCCTAATGCTATCTTGTAAGACAGATATAGGGCTTCGCAACTTACTGTTGGGACTTCGCCCCGTAACCCCTTGACGTAAAATCTGAATTTTTATTCTAATAAGGAGGTCCTATTGTTATCTTGTAAGACAAGTGTATGAACTTGTGTTAGGGTTTGATCTTGCGTGGGGAATTTGAATGACAGTAAAATTTAATTATAGAACACTTATTTTTTATTGCAAATATAATTAAAACATTCTCAGTGAGTTACAAAAACAAATTATTGACATTCAGATTATTCTCTAATGAAACAAAAATTTTTTATTAAGTTAATTAATTACATAACATAGTTATTACAATGTTTCCTAAATGAATATTAAAACTGATAGTTTTGCCTGTTGGTCCTAATGTATTGAAATGTGTTTGATATCCATCCGTTCGTTAAATTGTTGTATATTGTACACCTTAAATTTTTTTAAGAAACTTGTTACGTATAGATTAGATGCGTTTTATAGCTGTAATTAAAAATCTGTACAAGTAAATAAAATAAATAAAAGATTAAAAGCACACTTTACAGCTCTGTACTGAAAGAACGTTTTGGAGAATTGGTTCACGAGTGATAGTCACTGCTTTGTGTTACTCGTCTAATCAAACTGAATCACTTTCTACGTTTTTACTTTTGCATAGTTGATATATAACTGGTTCTCTGTCAGTAAAAGTAAATTTTTTCAAAGCGATTTGAAAAATATTCATATTGTATGTATGGACACACAAATTGTTTATTGAAACGTATTCATTAACAGTTATAAAAACCTCATTAAAAGGGCTGGAAAGTAATAATTACGTGTGCAACATACAGTTAAAATTGAACGTGTATTTCTCCATATTATTTTTATTAGAATTTTTAAATTTTTATTACCATGATTGTTATTAAAATTATCACATTTCTATTAATGTTCATTTTGATATAAAAAGGGATGCCTAAAATATGCCATTGCATTTTTAATTTTGGTAACACATAATTTCGGACAACCTTCAAAACAAGCAATTAAGCCAGATACATAAGAATGTTTTAATTATATCCATTTAAATAGCGAAATAAATAAATTCAAGATGTATCTGAAAATGACTTCTATCAAAAAAAAAGGTTGTGTCTTTTTAAAAAACTTTAAATTTTTATAAAACAAGACCGAACGTCCTAGTCGTTATTGAAAATGCTCAATCACAGTATACAGTGCAATAACAAATATAATTCAACTCATTACTTTAAAAATAAGTGTGTAATTAAGAACTGGTTGGTATACATCAAAATGTTATTTGTTAACATGCAATTTAAACACGCGTTGAATAAACGGTTTTGCTTGCTTATGTTTTATTTACACAGACCATTTGAAAATTCTATGCCAAGGGTCCGCGACAAGGGGTGAAGACCCGAGCGCAAGTTCCTAGGAACTGTATGTAGTTTTGAAATATACAGCTACGTAGATCCATAATCAATCTCTACTACAGAAAAACGTTCGTTAGCTCATTCACCACTAGATGGCGCCACAAACAAGCTCAAACTTCCAGCCAAGAGGACACGACAGACGTGAGAGGCGAAAGGGACAAAAGAATCGCGGTAGATGGAAGAGCGAAAGCCACGTTTAATTTCCAACGCTTTTGTTTTTTGTATTAAATCCAATAAGATTGATAGAAACTGGCTTCTTAAATATACAAATTATAAACAAACCCGAACGTCCATTCCGAAAACAAGATTATTAATAAAAAATTGAACTATCATCATGGTCTTGAGATTCGTCCTTTCCCTCTAACTCATTCGGTCTTCTTCTCTGAATCATCATCATCATCATGAGTGTGAGATACATTCATCTCATCTACTTCATCGTTTTCATCATCAGCTTGAACAGTTATATTGTAGTAGTTTATTAACAAATCCCTAAAATCTCTAATGTCCTCTGATGTTGGTTCATAAACAGGAGAATAAACATTGTAATAATAATACCTACTCGCTGGAGACTATATACACAGGTAAAATTTTGCGATGCGATGTTTTCATATAGGTACGAATCGCATTAACCGTGCTGTAGTTATTGTAACCCCCACTCCTCGACTCCCGAAGATAACCGATCCTATCCGAACATTGTTGAGTACTTACACCCATTCCACCAATATAATTTAAATAAAATCAAATAGACAAATTTTACAACACTTTTACTTTTACACAAAACATAGGTAACATTTTTACATACATTATTATAAATTTTTGTTATGAACTCTAGCAAAGTACAGGTCGTAGGTTCAAATCCTACTCGAGGTAAACTTTTTATTTATGTATTTAATAAAATTAATAATAATTTTTACATACAAATTACAATTCTCTCTTTATGCCTAATAGGCGTATGCGTTGTACATCCAATTCTCATTCTAACCAATAATTATATATATATATATATATATATATATATATATATATATATATATATATATATATAACGAATCCAGTACTACTGACCAGTACGCATAATCTCCTTCGTTAACCGTTGTATTTATAATGTCCGCCACCTCTCTAACCGAACGTTATCGAGTTTTTTAACCGCAAAAGAAACAGTTGAACATACCGCCTTTTCTAAAGAAATATCCCTATTAAATAATTCTAAAATAACTTGTGTTCCTAAAAAACTTCGCAACCTAAGTCCGTTTATGGACGGTAATCATTTTTTGCGAGTCGGAAGTCGCATACAATATTCAGATTTGTCTTCGATATCGCAGTTGGTTAGCACGGTATTCTAGCAAAGTACAGGTTCAAATCCTACTCGAGTTAAACTTTTTATTTATGTATTTAATAAAATTAATAATAATTTTTAATTACATATTTACTTTTGAACTTATTCGTTCATAACAAAACTTATAATAATATAATTGTTCTTTATTTTCTATTGACTCCCTATATGCCCATCGTATGATACGAGGGTGGAGCTGAATTTATTGAGAATAAGAAACATGGTTAATATTTTTTAGCACTTTATTTTAAATATGCTCAATGTAATTCCTTTCAACAATGATACATTTGACCACTTTTCTTCCCACAGTTTAAAAGCTTCTTCAGACGAAAACCTTTTGCCCCGTAAATTCCTTTTAAGGCCAAAAAATAGCCAAAAGTCTCATATTGTTAAATAAGGCCGGTGGATGGTTTATTACTTTTATTATTTTTAGCCAAAACTAGAGAGTTAGCACTGCCGTATGTGACGATGCATTATCATAGTGCAGCATAAGTCCCTTGTCTGGAACCCTACTGAACACATCAGGCAGTATACCATTTAGCTGCAACTGTCTTTTGTCCTTCTAGCTTAATTGCCTTTACCAGACCTATACTTCTGAAGAATACTGCATACATAACTTTTTATAGCTCGCTGTTTCTTTGTTATTGTTGCAGTTGTCTCATCTTCGTGAATCCATACACGAGTCTGTAGGCGGGTAGGTACGTAGGAAAAGGGTGTGTAAGTTTCGTCACCTGTCACTATTTTGGAAAAAAATTGGTGTCCGCCATTATTTAGGAAGTTTCCTAACACGCTCTGCCTTTTGGAAAACAGAAAGGTGATGTGGAAAACAACGACTAACTACTCTTTTTAGATGCAGGTGATCGTGTATGATTGTTCTGACAGCTGAGAATCCAATATTGAGTTGATGCTCTATTACCGCACAAGTGACTTTATTGCCCTCTGCAATTATTTCAGTAATTTTTGGCGGTAACGGCCGTAGGAGGTCACCCTGCTCCTATGTTGCAGAACAAGATTCCTTTTCCGTTCAAATTCCTTATACCATCGGTAAATTGTAGCCAATAAAGATTCTTGTTCTCTAAAAGCCGAATCTAAACTCTCTTTGCACTCATAAGTACTTAAACATTTTTCAAGTCATAATGAATTATGATTCGGACATGCCTCTGGTTAATTCCACTTTTTTAATTGTAATTCCACCTTAAAAAGTTAATAACTTGAGTTATAATGAACGTAACTTCAACAGCAAAACTTCAGATAAAGAATTTCTCTAAATAAAAATGTATATTTTGTTTTTCACGACCTATTAGATGTTCTTATTCTCAATAAATTCAGGTAGGCCCTCGTATATCATACATATCAAAAAAATATTAAAATTACTTTTGACAAAAAACTATATATCCGTATGTGTTTTGAGACCCCAGAACGTCATAAATTCTGAATTTTATAAACATTCGACAAAAAAAAGTAGTCCAGGAATTAATGGGTTAATTAGCTATTTAATTTAGCATCAATTTACAAGAAAAAATGAGGCACACAGTTTGCGTAGAGCAAAACCAACTCAACCGAAACATAAACTTCTTACATATTATTTTAATTTAAAAAGGTGATTAAGATAGTTACGACCGTTTAAATAATTATTAGATTTAAAATCAAAAAAGTGGAACAAATATCAAAAGTCAAAATAAAAAACGAAAGGTCGCAAAAATACAGATTAACGACGTAGAATTGTAATAAATATCACAGGAAATAACTATTTCAAACAGCTGTGCTACTGCATTTTTAAATGTTATAAAATATTAGCAATCATTAACGATTAGTAATAAAACATATCAAAGGTGTCTTAATTGACACGAAAAGTACCACGTACTTTACGTGTAACTCGCCTGTCAACAGCAACCGAGAAATCTTGACGACCATAATTAATTTCTTTAATACTACTTTAAATTAATAAACTAGTACGCCATTTTATAACGTATACTGTAACGTGTATTATTTTCTAGTAAACAAAAATTACTCCTGTTTCTTGCTTTAAAAATGACAGCAAAAGTAGAACAAAACTCCTACATGTAAACTCTTGGAGGTTTATTCACTTTTATATGTAATATGCGCAAGTTTGAATTACATACAATTTAAAATTGTTTATGTGCTTCTAAAGTAATTAACAGATACATAAATAATACTTTTCTATTAATTTCCTGTAAATATTGTAATTCAAGTGCCATAATAATTTAAATTATAGTGTGTAATTTGCCTTTTAAATTGCGTTTACTTTTATCCAAACGTGCAGGATCATATTTAGATTCCGCACTTTATTTCATGTATGATAATTTAATAGTGTTGTTTTTCGTGAAAATAACTTTCTGTTTTGCTATTCTATACAATTTTATAATTGGTGATAATAGTTATACAATATAAAGCGCCTCACTCAACACCAATGTTTGACAGTCAATTACCTGTTTACCTAAAATTTATGATTTTATAAAATAAGACATTGAGACAGAATTCTACGCTGATTACGAATATGAAAACGGAATTTTAACGGAAAAGGCGACAAACTCGAAAGTTTGATGGTGACATTCCAAATCTAAATTTCGACATCTGAATCTGTTTTCTACCAAATATTTGAAAAAAAGTTATACTCGATTTTCACATCACACTTTATGATTGCTTCTTTTTTTTATCACCGCATTGTGAGTGGTATGTTTTAAATTAGCTAGAAGCTGCATTTGTTACATGATGGTTAATCCCGGCGGCCTCTGTCAGTTCTAGTCTATTTCTTTCTCTTTCTTTTCTCTTAACTTCTATGTATGTTCAGTTGTCCAAGATTGTAGTATGTTGCTCCTGTGCATTTGTTGATGTTTGATATGAAATTCCTGGTGGTCGTGATGATATAAGTTTCGACTGGTGACACTCCAGGTTCACTGTGTAGCTGAGCATTGCGGACAAACCATGGGGCATTGCTGCTATCCTCAGTACCCCAGGGATTTATAACGAAGGATGGTGCACTCAGGTCTAAGGGGGGTTTTGCGGTTTATTATGGGGTCGAGTTGTCTGAGTCTGCTATGACATAGGACGAGCTCTTGATTGATGTGGCAACTCCAGCTCAGTCGTGTGTCAAGAAACACCACAAGTTAACTGCTGTGTCTTAGGGTGTCCATGGTATGACATGTCCATCTATAGTAATAGAGGAAGAATTGGCGAATCTTATTGTTACACGTCCAATCCGCACTAGGCGTCGCGTGTTCTTACATTAGTAAGCGAGTTGTCAAGCCAGCTACAGTAGAAATGGACGGCGTCGAGATAAGGAGTAAAATTATTGAATAACAAGCACAAACACCTTACACTTACCATAAATTCACAACTTATACGGCTCAGTCCGGAAAATATGTCTCTTAGCAACTCCACGATCGTAAATTTGGCTAAAATAAATCGTCTTAGGCGAGATCCTGTTTGATTGTGGAAAACAGGATTGAACTCATACACTAACTTCTCAAAGTTAAACACACTTCCACACAAATCAACTCAAAACTTGAGAAAATTTAGGGATACACGGGTCGTTATAACTTAATGAACATACCCTGTATAAATGGAAACTCCAGTTCATAAAATAAAACATTAACTTATGTAGCTTTGAAAATGTCCCTCGTATATCTACAAATTTAAATCTGTAACGGTTAATGAGCTTTAAAATTAAATAAATAGTCAATCCCAATTTAGAAAAAACCTCTAACACAAAATGAGTAAACGAAACCATTTAATGATATTTGTTAGCTCAATGAAAACTACTCGTTAATTGCTAAATAACTCAACGTTAGAATGATTAGTGCTTTCCTCATTAATGATCTCTTTATATTTTATTAAAATACCAACTTTAGTGGTCTTAGTTAGACATTCATAAATATATTTATGCTTTATCACTTCAAATATAACGTTCTGCTTTATGGAAATACTAAATAAAAATTGAGTATTTTGTTACTTTCCAAATTTTGTTACTGATCTGATCAATACAAGATGTCAGATCGATCCTTACTCTCCAAAATAAAATAAGGTAAAGATTACTTTCAATTATTAAAAATACGTAACCAGTCAACTCAATATCACAAATAAACAACGAAATAATTTAAACACATATATTGTGGATAAATATTTACACATCCGTGTTCGAAAACACCAAATATCCCTAATTAAAAAAAATCCCCAAATCTTAGAACTAAACATATACAAAAATATCGATACAGATCGATTACCTTTTTTTTTATTTTGACTTAAATGAATAATCGTCAAAGCAAAGAAAGAAAATTATCTCAAAAAGGTGATCGTGCTCGTATTCGTCAATAAGTCTTATAGCTAATTCTTACAATGTACGTCATTTAATCCATTTTCTGCCGGTATGATATGTAGTCCGTTTAGTCGGTGAGACGTAATCCTTCACTTGCTAACGACGTTTAAATTGGCCAGCACTTTGGGTACACACACAACAACCGTATTCCTTTAACGCATCCACGAACTGTTCTTCATTAACATGTCTTTATGGTCCTTTGTTTTTATTTAATTTAGCATAACATCGTGTATATATATATATATATATATATATATATATATATATATATATATATATATATATATATATATATATAGATGGTACCTCTTCACTACATACACGTTTAACACAAAGGGTATGTTTGCTTCCCCTTTTGATATCGAATCTCTTACTTGCTTTTTTATACAATCGAATTGTATTTGGTGACGGTTTTACGAATATACTTCGAACGTTCATAAAACCATCACTTTTTCTTGAAGTTACTTTTACAATTTTCGGTCCGTTAACTTAACTGGATACCTTAAGTTAATAAAACCTTTGTAATGTCACGCGCTGTACTGAACACTTTTAATAAAGCACATGTTTATTTTTCAGATCTGCATAAGCACTTAATTTATTAAAGGAAAATGATATAAAATAGTATTTCCTTCAACCCTCAATTTACTACTTGGTTTATTTATGAAAGTCTACTTATTATCAATCCACTAAGAGTTATTGCAGTCGTTCTACTTACACGCTCCTTCAACCCTCAATTTACTACTTGGTTAATTTATGAAAGTCTACTTATTATCAATCCCACTAAGAGTTATTGCAGTCGTTCTACTTACACGCTGCACACATTACGATTTTTATAAACAAAACTCCCGCACTACAACATTCTAAGCGTTACGTCTACTCTCGTCAACGCTTAAGCTTCTCTCTTATATCAAGACGGGCTCTCTTTATATGCCTTTAACCGTCCTTTCCGAATGCATCTCGCGCTAAATTCAAAATCTACCTATCATAATCACGTATTTACTGCGTCTCTACATCGCGTCACGATGTCCAACATGTACTCAACCACGCTACATTCAACAGGTCGTTCTTCGTCTGTTGATACCCATCTTGCATGTGCGCGAATTTTATTTCCGCATCATTTTCGGGAAATCATCCCATTCTAATGTCCCTTTACGTACACATACGCATTCAATTTACCATCTCGCCTAAGACGATTTATTTTAGCAAAATTTAAGATTGTGGTGGCGCCAAGAGACATCTTTCCTGGACTGAGCTGTATAAGTTGTGAATTTATGGTAAGTGTAAGGTGTTTGAGCTTGTTATTTAATCATTTTACTCCTTATCTCGACCCACCCATTTCCACTGTAGCTGGCTTGGCAACCCGTTTACTAATGTAAGCATACGCGACGCCTAGTGCGGATTGGACGTGCAACATAATTAATTGGCGCCCAATGTGGGCCAAATCCTAAAACAAGGTCGGTATGGGGACTCGCGTAAGCCATCAAAAATCAATCGCCACCGCCGTGGCGGGGTAGAACACAAAAGAATAAACGATCAGTCGCTCCGCAGTTGGTGAGGGGTCAGTCCCACCAACTACCACCTACGCGACTTTCACTCCAATACGCGCGGGACTAAACCCATTGACGTTGGGGGGTCCATAACCGTGTCCCTTGTGGCTACCTCCCAACTCGACGCCCGTACCCTGGTTTTCGACATTATTCATACCAAAATAATAAAAAAAACGACACATTCACTAAAAAACAAAACAAAATTGATAAAACCAAATCAAGAACAAGCCACAAATCGGTATATAGTCGTCAATTCAATAAAGTACCACACTCGTTAAACAAGTATCATAATCATCAACAAATCAACAGATTCCCCAAAACTGACCTAAACTAAATAACTCTACCTAAGGAAAATAACTGGCCTAAAGTTACCCAAAAACCCAAAATAACTACACATGTCGTCGATAACCAAAACGGTAATATTACTATACTAAAATGAACTCAAAATAATAATAATAATAATATATATATATATATATAATATATATATATATATATATATATATATATATATATATATATATAGTAATGGCTAAATTTTTTAAAAATAATTATATTAATTAAATTATTTCATATAAGGGATAATTGTTATGCACCGGACTAGCTCAACATCTCATAATTGGGGATAGTGTTCATTTAGCTTTTACGATTATTTGTTGGCAAGTGAAATAAACATAATTTAATCTTTGATGTGAATTTGATTGCATTTAAATGTAATCGTGTAACCATGAAATGTTCTTTGTTAAATAAATTCCAAATTATAATAAATGGATGGTATGTGAAACAGACCTTAGTGAAACCTACACAATAACGCATGCGTAGCGTCTTAACTGAATTAAAATGCAGCCTGTCAAATATGTCAAATAAAGAATCTTAAATATGTGAGTTTAATTATGTTGTAATTAAAATTGAAATGTTGATAATAATATTAACGGTTCATTCACCTTACATATGTTTATACCGTGTTGTTGCACATACACATATAAATAATAAACATAAATATAGGAAATTACACGAATAATGGAAACAATTTATGGGTTATGGTAAATAAAATCTCACTCACACGTGTATCTGCATATTCCCAAAAGATGTTTTCATTTGGCTGGTTCCATATCGATCTTGGGTAAACTTCTTCCCATATGTGGCCGATGATACTGGTCTGTTGTTCAAAGTGGTGTTGCATATATTTCCATACTTCATTCAAGTACACTTTGTTGAAGAACGACTTTTCTTGGTGGTAATTGTGATGTTACGTAAAATTACTTAAATAGCTTCAACTAAGCACTGTGTTTTAAATTGTATTTTAATTAACTGTTGGTTTAAATGTTTATAAAAATTTTCGATTTAAAATTTTATATTAAGTTCATATAACTTTAATTCAATTTCACTTTTGGTTTAGATCCCGTTATGGAAATTCGTTTATTAATTACTATACGACGCTTCAGAAAAATAAACATTGATTCAGAGAACTGAATAATTTGATTAACGACAAAAAGTATACAAAAACAAAAACACCTCGACCGAAATTTGAACACGTAATTTGAATCGAAGCAAATTTATTGTAATTGAAAATTATATCGGTAACTTAACTTTTAAATTTGATCGTAGGTTAAAAACAATTGTTACTGATGTCTCGACTCTTCACTAACCGCGTTTCAAGATTTCCGATAATAACGTAACTTAAAACTTACATGTTAACACTAACACTATCAACACCTTGACTTTTTTAGTCATAAAAATTAAAAATAGTAAGAAAGTAAGAGATCAGGAGCAATTACTTTTATACTATTCTGTTAGCCACAAAAATTTCAACTTTTTCTGTGCCATACAAACAAAGTAACCAAGCCTCTGATTGGTTTAAACAAAATTGAAAACTTAACTAAAAAACCAAATTATACCATAACTTTCTTAAAATAATTCAGATTTACTTTTTGACAACAGAATTGGAATTTGTGCATAATTCCGCACAAAACGATACCTCACAAGCCTTATATTGCTTCAAAATTGTTCAATTTGACATATTATAATTTAAATTTACTTATATCTAAATTCTTTTTCAAATTGGAAATTTATGTAGTTAACCCCATTTTTATAATTTCATGTTTATATACCTTGTACAATGTAAATTTCTACATGAAAACGAGGGAGACCTCCTATTAATTACTCTAATAATTTATTTTATGCTTAAATTATCCTATTAAAGCTATAAATTTGCAAAAAACCTTAAAATTAAAACTTAACCTAACTTTATACAGTTATACTCATAATTTGCGTTTACAACGTCCAAATTACTTAACATGTTATTCTAAGAAGTTGTTATAACTGTCTTTAACATCAACACTGTTTACTTTCATTGTATTGTCTAAAACTTGGTCGACTCAAAAATCCATATTGTTGAACACACTTCTGCAGAATTTGTACACAAAGAGTATTTATATGTTAAATATACAAATGTAAAAATGTTTTTTATATTCTCAGTAATGTTTACAAGGCACTACCGCTTCTCCTGCACTTTTTGTACACTATGTCTGTGAGTGAAAACTAAACCGTGTCCGCACCATAACCCTTTCTTAAAATTTAAATCTTTCCTGCATTGTAACTAGCTCGATACATGTTCTACATATTATTATAAACCCACTCCGTGTGATAAATATCTGTAAGGTTTCTAAAATGCCAAGATACCTTCAATAAACTGTGAATTTATTGAAATATGTTCTACGAACTTAATCGTACTCACAAATATAACTCCTTCTGACCTTCCTCACATGCTTATATAGCCCATTGCTTATTTAAACAAACTGTGCAAATTCCACCAAGCCTGTCTATCAAAATCAATTCCTCACATGCTCTTATATATTATATATATATATATATATATATATATATATATATATATATATATATATATATATATATATATATATATATATATATATATATATATATATATATGTGTGTGTACCTATAAACGCAACCAGAATAACCCAAAGAGAAAGAACTAGAAACGATCCGCGGAGAACAACAACCCTAAATCCTAAAACAACCGATGAAGTCTCACCATGATGAGACAAACCTATACCCAAACATAGGTATAACTAACCCAACAAAGGTACGATGGCCCTGCGCTATTCTTAAATAGGAACGTAAACTTAAACAATTCACAGTCGCCCACGTATCACCCGCTTTGCGCCATACTTTGCATGACAATCAGACTCCTAGAGCTCTAATTCTATCAGTATTTCAACACCAACGCCTAAACCACCTCCTCCAGTCACTCTACATCAACGTCCCCCTTTGATTAGTCGCCTCTTACGACAAGAAGTTGGCCTCTGCTATAGGAAAATTCTAAGGCCGTCCCTACACAGCCAAATGTGCCCCAAGGACACAAACAAAACAGACAAAATCCGAAATACTAACCAGTCGGATGACTCGCCCAATCGTTTTCCGACCAGCCTACCAACATCCATCTGACGGTAGAAATAACCGAAACATAAAAAGAAAATTCTAATTTATAATGCAATAGCCTAACATAACCTTCCACTGAAAGATTAATTAACTTACTCATCTGAGGGTCTAAACTTTAAATCTTTGGCAAGCCATTTGCCGCTGGAATCGCCCGAGGCGTCCGATAACTCATACGTCTGATAAATTTAGGTGCTAACTTTGCGGCGAAATAACGCGACGCGTCCGATGAAACCTAATTATTCCTCCACATAGTGTCTCCTACTTGAAATGTAGCTAATCTTCGACGTAAAGCGTAATTTTTTTTTGCTCTTAATATAATCAGCATTCAGTCTTCTCTTAATATCGTCATAAACTTCTTGAAACACATTGCCTCTAGCAATTAAAGGTTCTCTATCTGCAAACGTGGCATCAGTCAGGATATTTCCCCCCAACAGGTTCTTCATGTCTCGTCGCATCGAGATTCATCTCTCTTCCAAAATTCACAAAATACGGTGGCATTCCAGTAACTTTATGTGTAGCTGTCCTAATTGCACAAGCCACCTTCGCTAAATACTTGTCCCAATATCTTTATCTTCAATATAAGATGCTAACATAATCTTCATTACGCGATTAATCCTCTCCGTCTGAGAGTGATAATTGCCATTAAAAATGATCTTAGCGTTACACTACGCCACCACTTCGATATTATTATCCGTTATCACATAACACATACAAAAGTACTCCAAATAATAAAAACACATTCTCTTCAATATTGTTTACCGTATTCTTTACGGCCGTAGTCGTACGTAACGGAAAAAATAACACAAACTCGGAAAAATAATCCGATACCACTAAAACATAACTATACCCACTTTTAGACCTAGAAAAAGGTCCCACTATATCTGTAGAAATCACCTGCCACGGTTTATCAATAACTGGATGTGCAACCAGTAATCGTTGTTCGGGTTTATGCCCTATACATACTTCACACTTATTCACATAACGTTTCACATTACTCTTTAACTTACGCAAATAATATAATTTCGCTACACGCTCATATGTGTTAAATTTTCCTACATGCCCTGCAGTAGGTTCGTCATGATATTTTCTTTACACTTCGCCACGCTTCGCTTTTGTAACAACTTCACGCCAACTTTCTGCGTCTCCACGTAAATTCGGATAACTACATGTCACGTGCTAATATAACTTCGCATCTTGAATTCTCCACTTTTGGTACGCTATAGGTCGGTTCTCAATACATCTTTTCATCCTCTCAATCCACTTATCTTCCACCACCTGGTCTTTCTCAGTATTGTCTTCGCCAGTTATGGTACTATTGGTATTATCTTCACTACATGTCTCCTCAATGACTGGAACTGAACGCGATAAGGTGACGGGTACCACAGGATCTCTACCTTTTCTATGTATCACTTCAGAATCATATTGTTGTAGTCTAACTGCACATGAGCCAATCTTCCTGTCGTATCCTTCAAATTATGCAACCACATTAAAGATGCGTGATCCGTAATAACGGTAAACTTAACGCCTTCAATGTGTGTCTCAGCTTTTCTATCGACCGCTAAACACTCGGAGAAGGAGTACTTTCTCTACTCCGTCAATAGTCTGTGTCAAAACTGAGCCAATTCCATAATCTGATGCGTCAGTTTGTATCGAAAACGTTAGATTAAAATCAGGACATGTCAAAATCGGTGCTGTCACTAAACAATTCCTAATAATGTCTAAAGCTTCGCTACATTCCTCAGTCCATTCAAAACGTAAATTCTTCTTCAACAATTTCGTAAGGGGAGCAATAATAGACGAAAACTGCGCTATAAAGCGACGATACCAAGATGCCATACTAATTATTCTTCTGACTTCCGAAGGGAAAGGGAAAGCAAACATACCTCTTGTGTTAAACGTGTATATCGTGAAGAGCTAACGTCTATACATAAGTACGATGTTATGCTAAATTAAGCATAAAACAAAAGGACCATGAAGACATGTGAATGAAGAACTGTTCGCGTGTGTGTTAAAGGAATACGGTTGTTGTGTGTGTACCCAAAGTGACGGCCAATTTAAAGGCTGTTAGCAAATAAAGGATTAAATCTCACCGATTAAATGGACTACATATCATACCGGCAGAAAACGGATTAAATGACCTTTATTGTACGTAAGAATTAGCTATAGGACTTATTGACGAAGAGTAAATATTTTGCATTGGCATTTAAGGGGATTAATTTTTACGTTCCATTCCTTAAGCCATTTGCTGTATTTATAGATTGCGTTTTGTAATTGATAAATTGCTAGTTCTAGATTGGCATTTTGCGTTATGATGGCCGCATCATCGGCAAATGTGGCTAATATCGCCGATACCTTTTGTACATTTGAAATGTATATATTAAATAGTAGTGGGCCTAGGATGCTCCCCTGGGGGATCTCTCTCTCTTAAGACTTTGGTTTCCGAGATTACAACATTGATTTTAACAGCGAAAGTTCGGTTTTCGAAGAATGAGAAAATGATAGCTTGAAGGTGTCGTGGAATTAAATGGCTGAGAAGTTTTTTCTTAAGGCCTTCTATCCAACCCTTATCGAAGGCTTGAGTGGTATCCAAGAAGACAGCTATAGTGTAGCATATATTTTCAAATCTAGCTGCTATATGTTCGCTGATCCATTGCAATTGATGGCAGGTCGAGCGTACTTCCCTGAACCCGAACTGGTAGGTTGGGAAGGGCTTTGAGATGATAACCAGTAAACTGATTGGACGGTAGCTTGTAAGTAGTTCTTTGTTCTTCCCAGCTTTGTGGGAAATAACCTAGTCGCAGACATGCATTCATCAGGGTTGCCAGACATGAAAGACATTTCCTGGTTAGATGGGGATTAAAATTGGTGATTAGGTCACGTCCGTGTGATTTGCGTTTGTGTAATGTTTTTATTAGCTCCGCTAGTTCGTTTTGGGATGTACGCTAATTAAAGTCGGTTACGATCGGATGGTAAAAAACCACAAGAGATACAAATCTTGTGGTTTGTTAAATATTTTTATAGTGGTCTTCACACATTCCTGGGTCTCTTGGGCTTATATCGACAATGTGTTTGCGATAAAATTGAATTACATGGTCGTCCAATTCACGTTTTAGTTGGTGTGTTAGTTTATTTAACTGCCTTCTGGTTTCGCGGAGTTTCTGGTATGTTGCCAGAGTCTTCGGGTTTTGATAAAGTAGAGTATGGGGGGGGGGGGGGTTACAGTCGTGTTGGGGATGTCTGGGTTTATTTAGGGAAGCCGTCTTGGCAGCATCGGATATTGATGAGGGTAAATCGCAGACAACAACGTATATGTCTTTTTGGGTGGTAAGGTTTCGTATCTTTGTGAGGTTGTGGTTTAATGCCTTTTGGAAAAGTTCCCAATTTATTGTTCCATTAGTTAGCTGGGTAGGGGATGGTTTGGGTTTAGGGGTGCTGTTAAAGGTGGTTAATACCGGCAGGTAGTCGTAATTTAGCTCAGGGATGACTCGTTGCACTATGGGCTTAGTTAATTTTTTTGTGTAACTATATCCAGTATATCCGGTTGATAATCGGTTCTTTATGGGAAGTAGGTGTATTCGCCTGGAGTTAAAACTTGGGAACCATGAAGTGTGAGGAATGGTTCGAGTTTTGTGCCCGCTGGGATGGTTGCTCTGCAGCCTCAGGTTGAGAATTTGCAGTGCAGGTCTCTGATTACCAGTATTGGTTGCGTAGTGTTAAATAGTCTTGACATCGTCTTCTTTTAGGAATTTGTTGGGTTGCCTGTAGGCACTCATGATGGTAAGATTTCTTGAATCGTTGAGTTTAACTTGCACTCCAGTGACTTCTAACGTAGTATCTTGAGAGATTACAATCGGATGATGTTTATGTTTGATGATTATAGTCACTCCGCCGAAAGCTGTCTAGGCGTTTCTGTCTTGTTATAGACTCAACAACCTGAGATTTTGAAGTTTTCGCCGTCTGTTAGGTGAGTTTCAGAGATGTAGGCTACTTGGTATCTTGCTAAGAAGGCAATGGACGTAGAGCTTTGGGAACTAATGCCGTTTGCGTTCCAGTTGAATTGTTGTTGTTGATTTGTTGTTGTGGATCAAGCTCCATTTTGAAGTATGGGTAGAAGAGTGTTGACCAGGAAGGTTTTGATTTGAGGGAGATATGAGGTAATTAGGTTTATTAAAATATTGATGAGATTACTTGAGGGTGCAGGATTTTATGTTTGCTGGGACGTGTTTGCTGAACTATTTGGGATATTTCTTAAGAGGTTATGTACGCATTGAGTATATGTTTGATTTTCTTTTACGTTAGCATTATTAAAGTTGATTTTGTTGGGGGTCCTAATATGAGTACGCTTTTGTTGAAGATCCTTGTGGTGGCTGCATCCACGATAGCTGGCAGCGTGCCCCCCCCCCCACAATTGGCACAGATTGGTTTCTCGTCGGTTCTTTTGCTGCAGGAGGCATGATTATACGTTCCTTCGCATTTGACGCATTTAAATCGCAAAGTGCAATAGTTCTTTGTGTGCCCATATTTCTGGCACCTGTGGCATTGAGGTATGTTGATGGTATTCTTACGTAATTCCACTGTTACGATAGAGTACTATAGCTGCTTGGATTGAATATTCTTTTGTCTTCGTCGTATTTGTTAATTCGACTGCACAAGTGATCTTTTGTCTTTAGTATTTTGGCTATGCGTTGTTGTAAATGGGTCTTTTGTTAGGGCTTTAATGTCTGTCACGAGCGCTTTGTGATTTATCTTCCAGAAAGACTAGCGGGATTTTTATTTTATTTGTGGTTGCGGTTTTGGGGATCTATATTTACAGTTGAGAGACTTTTGTTTTCGTCATCGGCTTTATGTGATAAATTGTAGAATTCATTTTGTTTCAGTAAGGCGTCGGTTGACTGTAGGTACCTTTTTTGTACCTCATTAATAAGGGAATGTTAAATCATCTGATTTGTGCTTAGACGCTTGATTTTGCAGGTTGGCTTCGTCATTAAATGAAATATTTTCTTAATTCGTGATTTAAGGTTTTAAACGATGGAAAATTTGTGCATTTACTGCTGCGATATGAAGCTATCTATAAGTTAGATAGTTGAACCATAATAACAGATCACTCGTGTGACGTCTATACTACTTCGCAGTTTAACATGATTGCTTCTGAGATGAATAATGCTATTGTGTTTCCAAAACTTTATGGTCCGACTCAAGCTTTTATCCTCAAAATGAGTTTGCTAAAATGCAATGTTCGATTATGAAATGTGCCTGAATTTTTGGGTTGTTAATTATGAATTCTTGGGGACGTCAGCCAATAACATAATTGTAGTATAATTAACAACATAGCCGAGCCACTTCGAAGCAATTCGCCTCTTCCAATAGCTAAAGTAGTTGTCACTTCTTCATGCAGCTACAACAGAGAAAGCGTTTCCAGGAAGACATGAACATTAGCTAAAGAAGAAGAAACCAACAAATGAGCAGGTATCAAAGAAGAACAATCAAGATAGGCTAAATCACCCAAATGATAACCACATAATAAACCTCATCATAGGGGGGGGATATGGTCAATAGAGTAAAATATTTTTATTTACTGTTGGTTTATTTTAACACAAAAACAAATGATCTCTTGCTAATTCTCCAATTTTCAAACCTCTTTTGTATAAAAAAAATGTTCTCCTTTTCCTTCTATTCTAGTTACTGAGAACACTCGTGGTTGTTAAGCACGATAGTTACTACCGTTGCGGTACTACCATTACGTTTGCCACAGTATACCGGAAACTATTACATCCTAAAAAACACTTTACAACTCCATGAAATAATTAAATCTTCCGTAAAGGAATGTCACGCTTATCCACAATCATATGTACGACTCTTACTCAGCCTCACCATCCCTAAGCATTTCTACTTTTCTTGCGGGATTCATCACGTAAATAAGGATATCCTAGCCGAAAAATGCTCTGCTTGCGGCCCACAGAACATAGAAATCTCAAGAACCAAAAACTTCACAATACTTTAATTCAACTAGTTACCTCATCCAAGGCTACCCTGACTACTGTTATCACATAGTGTGTGCGTTTTTGGAAGAAATTACATTGGCAAACTCTCTTAAATCATATTACTGCTTCCCATGCAAATGAGCGTTTGTACTTATAGTTTCATATCTATGTGATATGTCCAACCCAGCCAGTACGTTGCATCAAGTGTGGGATGCCCTTAATTTCTAAACTATAAATTATTCATTAGTACCGTACATCTGAAATGTAGTATAAGTTCATGCAAATGAACTTGATAAAGCATAAATTTTTGGGAAGCTTTTCGATTGTAACGTTTTATTTTGTTTTTGTTACGTATTTGAGACTATTCGAAATTTTTTCAAAGAGTAATAGCGTTTAGAATCCTTTTTTTAAATATAATAGGTTTTGGGTTGTTTATCAAGTTTAGATGGAAGTTTAAATTAAGATAGTTAGTGAAACCCTTTTTACTAATGTGGTTGGGAATTAATTAATTTCTTTGTAAATAAGAGATGTTTGTAATTTTGTAGGTATCGTTAAATGTAGTCATTTACGTAAAATTGCGTCATTGGAAAATTACAAACCATATCAAAATTTCATAATTTTTTTTTTATGATTGTGGACCTGAACAGGCTAAATTAGGCCTATCGTGCTAAAGCACTCAGGAACACTTAGGAGGATGGATAGAGGGATAATGAATTGCCAATAGATGCCTATGAACAGCTACCTTAAATTTTCTCATATCATAAGTGAGAGGAAAACAGGAACTAGGAAGATCATTCCAGAGTTTAGAAGCCGTATAGAAAAATGTGGATTGCGCCCGCTTGGTACGACCAGTGGAGATTTGTACTGCATACTGATGATGTGAATGAGCGAACCGAGTGTTTCTCGCAAAGATAGCTCGAGATGGTATCAAAGAATATAATTCAGCAGCACAATAGCCGTTGTAATAACGATAATACAAAGAAAGAACTGAAACCATCCTTCTATGCTAAAGGGACTGTATGTGAGAAGTTAAGGACGGGTCATTAATGCAATGCAATTTTTCCGTCGGCTTTCGAGTTTAATTCGTTTTTGGCGCAATTTAAAATTTAAGTAATAAATTGTTATGATTAGTTAATTAAAAGAATGGAAGATGATAGGGAGGATGGCTGAAACTGAATGATGTCGAAGTTACTCGATCCCAAGATGTAGTGGAAGGCTTACGCTTTTTTTGTTTGCGGTTTTGCAATATACGCAAAAGGGGTTAGCGTAGGATGAAAGAACAAGTTATGTTTCGTTTTGTGAATAGTGACAATTTTCGGTCATAGAAGTAATTGGTTTTTGCGTTTTTTGAAATGCTGAACCTTTGTTCTGTTTTAACACATTTTGGTTATGTGGATTAATTTTAACGAGTTCCTGGTTAAATGATAACTTTTCGTGTACACTGCTGACTTCCAACAAATAATATAAACTGCTGTAAATATAATGCTTAAATCATTGTGAGTAAGAAAAGGAAGTTCGATTGCCCATTTGTGCTGTGTGAAGGTAACTACATATTTTTTCTGATGTGTTGGTGATTTCAATAACATGTTTGTTTGTACTCAGTTAGACGAATTAATATGCCTGTTGGCTTAAGTTTATTTAAGTACCGTCTAGATATCAATTCAATAGATAAAGCATATTCACTCGTAAACTATTTCGGACAGTGCTTTGATTGTTTCATTCTGTTAATATTATATAAAATGATGTACTGCTAGATTTGTAAAATGTAATCTTCCGCGTTTTCCTTATTCCTTCGATGTTAGTTAAAATTTAGGATACAAAATATATAAATTTGGGGTTGTTAGAATCTTGCAGGAATTATTCCAAATGAGATTATAGAAATTTTATTTAAGAGTTACATTTCATGTGCTTAGATATTTCGCTGACTGTTTATTTTTCCATAATTATGGTTATTCTGAATATACGAGAAGATGTATAGTGTTTATAACTTGAGTGTTTTTTTAAGTGTACATATTTTATAATCATCTATACTCACAACGCTAATGTTTTTAGGTTGATTCAAAATTTATAAGTTTAGATGTTTTGGATCGCATCCAGTTATTGAGTGATTTACTGGTTTTACCGAAATTGTAGATTTACATGTCTTTACGATGACGATTTTTTTTGTTGCTTTATTATTTAATTCAAGCCTTAATTTAATAATTTGAAAGATCATCCTAATCTGGTTGATATAATTGAAGTTGAAGATAAGCTTTAATTGACATACCGTAACGTAATTATAAAGTTAATAGGTCGCTGACCGAACATCTAGCTTGTTTGCATGCCAATGATATTTTGCGAGTAATCGCAAATTTTTTTGTGATTTTGTAGGAATCGACATACCAATTGGGGACACCGTAGTGCCTGAGTTTGCGAAACAGGTAAGCAATTTGTTCATTTGTTTGAGAATGAGCTGTGTATTTTCCCGAATTTAGGTCTTACATCCCGATATCGACGTTTAGTAAATTTTAGGATTCTGTAAATTTTCGGTCACGTCTAGTTTTGTTGTGACGTATTTTCATTTCGAATTGAATAATTAATTAGCGTATTGATCAGTTATTTTTGGGTATATGAGCTAATGATTTCAGCTTGAAGTTTATCGAAATATTTAACGAGTTTTAGTTTTATTATATTTGGCGGCTTTCATATGATGCTTAGGATTTCGTTGAAGTTTGGGTGATCTTTGTGTAAATATTTTTGGAGTAGAAATTTCCGGAAGAAGGGTATTTTATTTTGAGTGAACATTATGGTTTCGTGTTAGGCCATTATTAGATCTAGTTCATGACGTTTCCCGGTATAAATGTATCTAACAGGTGGTGCCCTTTTGACATTTTTTCCCGATTTTGACGTTTTCGAGTGCCTTTTTGCAGCATTAAGTAAGAACCCCGCCCACACTACTGAGCTATACCGTATGCGTAAATTGCCTTTCCGGGCTGAAGATCTAATGAGTATTTACCTGTAACAATAAGCAAAACTTGAATTACTTTGGTACTTCTGAACCAACGTATGGCCTTTTTAATTCTTATCCTACTTAATTTATGACAGTCCTGTTTTATCCAATAAGTCTTCTGGGATGCCCAGCTCTCGCATCATCGTTTTGATGGTCGTCCTGGTGGTTGTTTGTTTGGTGACTTAGCATGTTTAGTATTTTTGCTATTTTATTCTCATCCATGCTATCTACGTGGTCTCTCTGCTGCTTACGTCTTTTCCCCATGTACCATGTCATCGACATGTGTTGCTACTCGTTACTCTATCTCTTAATGTTACTCCAGCTTTGCTACGCAGGATTTTGATTTCTGCCGATTGTAATTGGATTCTTAGAAATTGTCTAATTTAGTATGTGTTAGTGTAGAACTAGGTACTATCATTTTCTATTGATTCAATATTGTGGTTCTTAATGCTATTCGCAGGCTTTCTTATTTCCAGCCGTTACTGTAATTGGTATTCTATAGGAATTGACTCTAATTTAGTATGGTTAGTATAGGAACTAGGTACTATCTATTATCTACTTAGGATGTCATGCTATTGTGGATTCTGTAATCAATTCGGGTCACCTTTCTCTGCTGTTCATCCATGAGTATACTGTAATTTTGTACTTGCAAATCACTAGGTATCCATTGCCATTTTGTACCTCATTAGTGTATTTTTGTTTTGTACCGCAGATAATGCATCTGGCATTATCTACGTTCATGGATGTATGCTTTGTTGTTTGATTATGTCTAAAACATCTTGTGTATCAAAGACGACTTCTTTTCTCTGCTGTTCATGCATAGACACTATGATTGTGTATTGAGGTATTGCGGGGTAAATATCATCATTAATTGTATCTCCATTGCCATTTTGTACCTCTTCGTTGTATTTTTGTTTTGTACCGCAGATAATGCGATTGGCAATCTTTGCGTTCATGTCGCCCATAACGAATGTTGCATGTGCCTATTTATATATTTTTTGTTTGATCCTGTTAGTCCATGATGTTATTTACATGCCAGCATACGAAACGCAATGCTTTAGATATTCGTACTCGCTTTTTCCATTTTCTCACAGTGTTGGTCAACTTAGTTTTCAGTGCAGCGTCCGAGGAACTTGTGGCACTACGTAAAATATCATAGGTGCATAAATATTCACGACTATACCCTTTCACGTTTTCGAAGTGAAAGTGCTGGTGACCAACAAACGTCCAAGACAGGTGATCAAAAATAAATTCGTACGATATTTGTCCCTTAAAAGGAGGGGAGGGGGAATAATTTGGCATTAAGTGAAATGCTTGGTACCAAAACTGTGAAATGTTCCTTAACGTTCTTGGGCTTAAAGAGAAGAACGAGGCCAGAACGGTAATTACATTTTGCATTACATTAGTAATGATGCTTTTCCAATCTCTATGTTACGTAATTAAATATGGATATGACTATATGCAGCTATAACTAACTACCTGTTGTCAAGATTTAAATATCATTGTAAACCTATAAGAACTATTGAATCTTGCAATTTTGTAACAAGAGCCGAAAAGGAAGCTGATTCAATTGAGTAATTGCAAGAAAGTTAAAAAAAAATTAATTTACCTTGTAAATCAAAGAATTAAGGGAGAGCTTAGACTGTGCTGTTCTTAGGAGTGAATCGTGTGGCCCAAGTATATGAATAGCTCTGGGTATAAATCGTTATGTATATGAATACAGATGGATATATATTATCTTGGGTATGAATCATCCTCAATATGAACAGTTCTGGGTATGAATCGCTCTTGGTATGAGAGTCCTGGGTATGAATCGCCCTAAGTATGAGTCATACGGATATGAAACCTCCCTACGCCTCTGTACATATCTTAGTAATAATAGATAGTAGGTACTGACAACTATCTGACAATTAAAACTTTATCTTTTAATAAACGCATCATTCTTTGTTTTAACAATAACTAGACACGAGCAAAACGTACCCCCGCCTAGGACTGCCGAATAAATCACAATATAATAAATAGATTTGGACTCAAACAGTTAAAAGTCAATCCTCTTCAGCCAACGCAAAATTGGTATGGCATAATCAATATGAGCGCCGGGTAGGATTTTGTTCATAACGTTCACCTTTGACCCTTGTTCATAACACCCACTTTGTGTATTATGTTCTGATTCAGTCGAAAATGAAATTAACAAGGAAAGTAACAGATGATTATAATGGGCCGATCTAGCTCGGTGGGACAGAGGGCCGTGGACTGAATTTTAAATACTAAAGGTGGTCTGTTGTATTATCGAAAGTCTTCAATAAGGGCGAGTCGTGGTCGGGAAAAGTGTAATGGACGGCAGTCTGTTGTCAACACAAAATCGGAAAGAATACACCTGAGCACACGTAAATAAATCAGCCCCAAACAGAGAAGGGGTCTCACTTAGCTTTACGCTGGCTACCTCCAGGTGCATGTAAATGGTGCTCTGGGAACTTAAGCTCCAAAACATAATATTCACACGTCTTCAAATAATATTAAAGCATGCGAGCAAATCAGCTGTTGGGGTTCAATGGCTTGCTTTAATCTAGTTTTACGTTATGTTACACCAACGCTTGTAAACAAAATACACACAAAACAACAACACTAAATATTTCGCTCAAAATCAAAATACTAATCATTTACAATATTCTATCATTTGAATTCAAAATAAAATAATTAAACATAAACTAAACAAACGTCAAAATTCTCTAGTTTGTTACGTTAAAAAAACTAGTTGATAACAAAAGAAAATACTACATGAGATTAAATTCGTCAAATCAGGAGTTTGTCACCAGGTCTCCTTCATATCAAATCACAGCAATTTAATCAATAAAATTAACCTCTACTAAAATCCCTTAATTTTAAATCTCTAACATACCAACTTTCGTTAATTATTACTTTCGTTGTTCGGGAGGGGATTACAAATAATGCTAGTAAATTCAATTAATTGTCCATCTATCGAGTAAGCATAAGTAAAACCAACGAAAGTACAGATGTATAAACGTAGGTCGCATCAACTTGTGGCGGGTTATCTTAATAAGTTGGGTTAGGGGAGAATATACTGCTCCTACTCCATAATCGGTCTAATTTGCAGGAAGCCTTCCAACCTTAGATTAAATTTTGCAGTTAATGTTACCTAAATGCTGTTAAAATTCAAAATATTTACGTTCACTCCAAATGATTAATTTTACAACGTGAAATTTTTGTACACATCAATCTAAAGTACATCCAAATTGAAATGAGGTAAATCTTAAATTATTTGAAAGCGCAGATGAAAGTAGTTCGTCAAACTTAATGAAAGTAACATCAATGGACTAAAACTTCAACAAAGACGACTCCGTTCACCTGCATATCTCTGTATAATTTGGCAAACCACCGTCAATTGTAAAATAAGCACAAACACATAAATATACAAAGTTAGATTACCTTCTGGAAGTATTCTGTGAACTAGCTCCTCCGGGCTACAGCGGAAATAACCTGGACATGAACGGTTTCCTCGGCGATACTCTCGTCCACGAAAACTGCTTAGTAACTCTTAAACGGTAATCAAATGCAGCGACTTCCAAATGGCAAGTTCATCAACGTTGCGTTCTCAATTGATTGAATAACGACGTTGTAAGGTTTATGTACACAAAAGCTTTTACACTCGGTAATATTTATACAATGTTGAGTTAAATCGGTAGCTTTATTTACAAGCCTTTTTATGGTTAACGTAAATATCTGCAAATTTATGTACAGTGAGACTGGGTCTATTAAAGGCTGGTAGCAGAAGCACGAAAATAGGGATCGGCATGAACAATATTTCACCATAAAAAATATATTCCAATCCGCAAAAACGATCTAAGACTCGCCAATCAGGAAGCACTTGTCGAAAATACTATACTAATTTCGAAAACGATAAGAAGGTCTTGCTGACCACGATAAATCCACCTAAAGTTCTCCGTCTTGGTGGACCATCCAACAGAAACCGCACAAAGACGAAAGAGGCGCGCTGCTCATGATACGTTCGTAAGGTTTGGGTACGTCGTCGGCAAATTCTGTGCCACCACCTTGTGCCACACGTGCACTCAACCAAAGAAAGATAAAGACTGAAGGCATACTCATAAATTCCTCAGTTTCGCCATCTAAAATTTTAATACCAACAACCAATCAAATTGATCATTACATTCAATGATAAAACGCGCTAGAAGAAACGGAAAATTGCGTCATATTTTTCTTTTAGCCCGCGCTTTTACATAGAAACTGCATGGGCAGCTTTTTAAGTAAATAACGGCTTTACGGTGCACGTGCCCTTAACTTTTACTTAGATCATACTATAGTTCAGATAAATATTGCCTCCTCCTATAATGATCATTTTTTACTAAACACAAATCAGTATGCTTTATTTCGAAAGATTCCTGGCACCAATCCTAAATTAAGCCCATATATAGTCGTTGTCAGAAACTTAATACAACACTATTTAGAATTTTATATCTTTCTTTTCTCCAAACTCCATTATAACTACACTCAATAATGAATTGCGTTCTAATTTGAAATCCTTAGGAAAATTTACATGATCTATACGATTTCAATTAAATTAATTCTAACAAACAAATCCATTTTAAATTTCATACGGCAAATTCTAATTCGAAATACAATATAAAGCCATAATAACATCAATGGCAAAAGATACGTCAATTTAATTTTAAAAGGTGTAATTTCCCTCCTAACGACAATTATCAATCTACACAAAATTACCCTACCAATACTTTAATTGTAACGCAAGCATCACCTGTGAATAAAATGTAATTAAATCTTGAATTAATATTATTAGTGACAACAAACAAGAAATCTTTTAATATCATATTCTAAATATCTTAACCATTAAAAAAACTTTTAATCAATTTCAAGTCTCAATATATTAATCCGTGGCAACAAATCATTTTAAATCTTTTGCCTTTTAAAACCAAAATCTCGAAAAACGAGCAGAAAAGAAAGATTAACTGATGTAATTTATTTAAAACTTTCACACCCGGTGACAGTTCATATTCTGTTCATATTTGATGCTGCAGGCCTTGTACACAACGGTCACCTCATGTTGTGATGATTTCACTCACGCTACTTATAATATCCACTTCATTGAAAAGCTTTATTCACAACGCCTGCTTTGTTCACAGCTCCCACTTATGAACTTTACGTTAAATACCCAGCTTATTTATGGGATTTAGTACTAGCTATGTCTATATCTCCTAGCTTCATTACCGAGCTAGTGTAGTAGTGGTAACACAACCTACTTAGCATTCGGGAGGAAATGGGTTCGATTCCCGTTACCGTCTACCTTGTATGAGGTTTTTCAGGGGGTTTTCCTACATGTAGCGGCATAGTCAGTGCATACACGCACACCATGTTCGGCTACTTAAGCGAATGCTGGTGTAGTATTTTCCCCCTCAAAACCCTAACTCCGTTCCTCTGATCCTATCCTGACCACACCCATCCTTAATCCCACCATGCATGTATACGTAATGTATGTATGCTGGGAATCCATAATTGTGGCTTAAGGAGCTTAGAAAGCCCAAGCAGCCTGCCCTCGGCCTTGGGGAGGGAATGAAATACGTGACCTTTCCTTTTTCCTAGCTTCTATATTATCCTTCATATCTAGTTTATCTGCTGTCCATATAACCTTTTCTTTTCTAAAGCCGGCTATTCAATAATAATGGTAACTAAAATGAATTAGCTACATTAAAATTTGGAAACTTCAAAACGTGTGGTGCAATTAACAAATTAACGAATTACTCTTAACACCCATTTCTCCGTTAATTTATTTAATGGATTTGCAATCTCTGCAAAATTTGGAATAAATCGCCTAAAGTGATTTAAAAATGCTATAAATCGTTTTGTCTCATTTACAGATTTTGTGTATAAACTTTCTTTTTTGAAAAACTCGAATTTAATTGAATTTTTTTTTAAAGTTTACCTTTTTTAACCTTCTTAACACTTTATTATTCATTTTTTTATTATTTACCAATTAGTAATGTTGTCAATCGATATTATCCTTTATCTGTAGTAAACGCCGTACACTTTCTGCTTTTCTCGTCTAATTCAGTTAAATCTAAATGTGAACAATATACTAAATCTCCAAGAGAACCTCAAATTTCTACTACGCTTTGTAAAGGAAACCGATCTTCTACAGTTTTCTTTCATTTTCGATAATCTATTTTTGTTGTGTTTGGTTATCTGCATTTTTTGTTACCAGCGACAGTAGTAGCGACCAATTAGCCTAACTTTCCTCAATAATACTGTTTTTTTAAATAATTCATTTAGTTGTATATCCTTTTCTAATTTTTTACCATAATCTAGTTATACTTTTTCAAACATATTTTCTTTTACTACTTTGTTAGAGTCTCGTTCCATAAGGAACACGCTCGCAGATTCCTTGTATTGTTTCTTTCTTCCGTGTTACAGTTATTTGTATTGATTAAATCTAAAAGTTTATCTATCCTAGTAAGATAAAGTGGGAAAGGCACTAATTCACAACGTATTATATGTGAGGCCCGTTCACAACGCCCACTGTACAAAACGGTTAGTGTACTCATAACTCCAACCATGTTCATAGATCTACATTGTTCACAACTACTATATTCATAACGCCCGCGTTTAATAATATCTACTCTGTTTATTAGTCCATATTCTGTTCGTGTTTTTATGCTGTACACCTGGTCCTCAAGGATCACTTCATGTTGTGATCATTTCTCACACTCTACGCATAATTCCCACTTTATTAAAAAATCATTAAAAGGGATGCTCTGTTCATAATTACCACTGCATTTCCAACACCTGCTTTGTTTATAACGCCTAATGATCCAGTAACCAACCACCTATGTTTATATCGTTTATCCTATTCATGATTCCCTCATATCTAATTTATCTACGATTACCTACTATTAAATCTAAACTTAACCTTGAAACAAAACTTATTATAAGCCTTCCATATAGCTTTCTAATGGTGTGTAAATTCTAATCAGTAAAACATTTTGTGGAAATCACATCATTACCAAAGGCGCCAAGAGTGCCAGCGTTGTTTGTGTAAAGCCCGCCTATTTAGCGCTCTATATTATTCAATAGTATTAATAACTGAAACTGACAAAGAAGCAAATACGAAACAGAACAGACTGGAAGAGAAAGTAGAGAGAGAAGGTAGCTTATCCGAGTTTGAAAAATAACAAAAAGGTAGTAAATCAAACATACGGATGTACCACAGTCATTATCGCCACAAAAAATGATTTTAGCGCAAACTAAGGTCTTTTTTCAAAAAGTTTAATTTTTAAAGTCAGTTAAACTGACATCTTGTTCTCTAAAATGCAGCCATTTTCAGTTATTTTCTTAAATTTATAGCTTCTATATTCTAATTATTTGTCGTGTGGTACTGTTATCAGTAGATAACGTAGATCGTAGTACAGGTGGCTTTACAAAAAACGACACCAGAACTAACAAACGCAAATAATTTAAATATGTGTAAGAAGTTGGTTAGTGGCTACTATGAACAAAGTGGCCGTTCCGAACAAAGATCGTTAGTAGGCGTTATGAACAATGAACTTGGACATTATGAACAAAACCTACTGTTTAATGACATTTACAATAAACTTGTCATTATGGTCAACCTGAGCAATTACTTCAAAATGAAATTCTGAACAAAGTGGGCGTTACAAACAAAATTCATGAGTGGACGTTATGTACATTGTGGTCTTTGTGAACAATGTGAAGACGGTGCGCGTTAAGAACACCTTCTCTATGAATTGGGCGTAATGTACAGTAGGCTCACACTCTTATTTTCTAAGCATGTTTACCAGAAATCCTTTTATATCTAAAATTTGGTTCTTAGATAGTGCCAAATAAGTTTTTATTTTCAAAAGTATTTTATATTTTATTTTTTCTTTTAGAATTATTTTTGTTGCAAACAATATAAGGTGGCCACTTTTATCACATACCGTAAAATGTCGGCATTCCTTGCGATGCTTAAGGATCTATCACCGATTACGTAGATGTATGCAGAAGTTGAATCAATAGACCTAGTGCATGTGATTAATAATTTTGCGAAAGCCAGAAAATCAAAATTTTTAAATTTACGATAAGTACCTACCATATGATGTATCAAAAAATTGATATGTGTAGTTATATTAAACATTTTCTACTATTTAAAGTGTGACTATAGGGGCTCAACTAAATAGGACACCCTGAGATACACTTTGAATTTAACAACTAATCATTTGAACCAGAGTTTAATGATGCTACAGATCCTATTACAGACTCAGACCTAGGCCTAAATTACGATCCTAATGTTTTTGTAAATGTTGTTAACATTAGTAGCCCAGACCTAACCGTCATGGATGGATCTAACTTTGGAAACAATATAACCGATAGGCCTATAGAAGCTTGTAACATCAATAATGATAGTAACCCAACTTCTGACAAAACATGGTCTAACTGAAAAAGATACAGTTGAGATACACTTTTTCAGTGCACCCAAAATGTATCTGAAGAACAAAAGTGTAGTTTTAATCTGGAGTTTTGGAAAGACTTTTGGATAGATAGAAGAGCATATATTTTGACAACTTGCGAGCGTTTTGAAACTAAAACGAAGACAACAAGATTTGAACTATCTAGTAAGAGAATTAAAATTTTTAAGTATTTCCTTCTGGGAAAAGGAGAAAAAAGATCGTGTATGTAAAACTTTTCGTTAACCATACTTGGTTACAACAAAAAGAACGATCACTTCACTTTTGAAGTGCAAGAGACAAGAAAATAGCTGCAAAGTTTATTCCTAAAGATGAGGTCATAAGTTGCATATTATCATTTCAGCCCCAAAGTTGCTCACTATAGGCGGAAACATGCCCAAACGCACTTTATCTCCCAAGTGACGTAAGCATTACTTTGATGTACAAAGATTTTCTGGACATCCATTCATATTCAAAATTATCTTATGATGTGTACAGATGCCAAGTAAAAAAAGGTAACTATATTTAACAAACTTTGCGATAAAAATGTGAAACTTGCATTTTGAAGTACATGGCCACAAATGAAATAACTCAATCCCTGACTGCCAAGGGTACCAAAACTGGACAGACCGAGTCAATTCACAGGGAGAAATCTTAAGATTTTAGGTGGTTGCTCAATAATTATTTTTCAAAAAAATGTACGTCTAATAATTTATATCAAAAACAATCGTGACACCACCTTAAGGGTTTCAAACCCCAAAATAACTTGACTCTCTAAAGAATAAGGTTTTGAAAAAGGGTGTGAAATACTTTTCAACTCCTAAAGCTATGACTTAACCGAAACGGTTTCCCAAAGATAAAAGTTACAATATTATAAAAGAGTTAGGAAGTGTTTTACCAGAAAATTGTAAACTGGTTTGGTTAAACTTGCTTTGTGTGTAGCCTAAGTTAAAGAAAAACTGTTTGGTAGGTTTCATAAAAAAACTTTAATTTTACGTATTGTTTTAGTTTTTAACTTTCCATTTCTAAGGTTTATTTGACACATACAGTGTGTGTTAAATAAAACTCAGATTTTTTTATTGCTTATCGTCTAATACTAAATTATTGATCTCTCCTAAAAGGAAAGCTATTTCTAAATCCGAATTAACTCAATCCAGTGCTGACTGGGAAAATTGTAAGCAAATACGTAATTACAACTCTGTAGCAATCAGAAATGAAAAGCAAGCTTACCACCTTTACAACGTGAAACTTAATTCTAAATCTATTTGTCCAGCATTAAAATTACTTAACATTTATAATAAACGTAATTATAATAACGTACCAATTGAACTACAAGAGCTGCTAAATGGGGATTTAAATAAAAAAGTTTCAATTTCAACCACCAAAATGAAACTTCAAGAAATCCTGGATTATTACCGTATCAAAATCAAGATTTCAGGTGGTAAAAAGTTTGAATTTCGGTTTGTTTCACAGAGGGACGTGCTCAATGTAATTAATAATGTTACCAGTAAAGCAGTTGGCGATGATGGTGTTATTACTTTTGCTATTAAAGATATCAAATATTATAACTCCTATTTTTAATTAAATGGTTCTTTCTACGAGTTTGGAAGCAGGCTAATGTAATCCCTATATCTAAAGTTCCATATACTACGTCGATAAACGATTTACGACTGATTAGTATCCTTCCTGTGTTTTCTAAAATTCTAGAAAAATGCGTGGAGTTACAAATAAGAAAGTACCTAATTTTCACATTTTACCCACTAATCAGTCTGGTTTCAGGTAGAAACACTATTGTGCAACAGCACTCTTGCACGTTTTAGATGATGCCATTTCGCCAACTGAGAATAAAAACTTGACTTTGGTTGTGCTCCTCGAGCACAAAGCATTTGACAGAGTTAATCATGACATATTGTTGGCTATGCTTCACTACATTGGCTTTGATTCACAAGCAAGAATCTTTCTCCATCAATATCTAAAGAAAAGATCACGAAGGGTTGTGGTCTGTAATGATGTGTCTTCGTGGGGTGCTGTTCTAAGTGGTGTACCACAGGGTTCTATACTTGGTCCTTTACTTTTCTCAATTTATACATTTGTAATACCCTAAAAATTAGTGTAAGTATCACTTGTATGCCGATGACATCCAAACATACCTTCCTTTTAACGTTAATTGTGCTACAACTGCTCGTCAACGAGTTAATGAAGATTAAAGGACATTACAAGACTAATCCTCAAACTTATGACTCAGTTTAAACCCTAATAAGTTATATTATTTAGAAGAAAGAATGATACATTAAAAGTTTTAAATACTATCAACATCTGCACAGGCAGCTCCCAGCGTGAGCTTGTAAATTGTTCAAGAAATCTTGGGTTGTACACGGATGTGTGTTTAACATTTCAAACTTATGCGAGTAAGTGCCTTCAGCGTGGGTATTCAAATCTTAAAAAAGAATCTTTGCTAACCGTGAATTTTTTAACAGACACAAAAAGGCTGTTGTGTGATTCTCTAGTGTTGTCTGTTCTTAATCATTGTGATGCGGTATACAACTCTTGTCTAAGTAATTGTGTCAAACGTAGAATACAACAGTTTCAGAACTCGTATTTAAGAATAATTTATGGTATACGTAAGTCTAGTCATATCTCTCACACACTTTCTGAAGCTGGTTGTTTGATTATGGAGAATAGACGGTAACTGCATTGTGCTTGTACTTAGTATCGAATATTCTAAGCTCTAAGTGTCCTTCATATTTGCATAAGAGGTTAAGGTTTAGAAGTTTGTTAACTATTCCATTGCTCATTACTAGGTACTTTTTATAAAAAAAAATCGTTTTCATATTGTGTAAGTGCAAGTTTCAACAGGTTATTTGACCTCGTTATTAAATCGAACTCTCAAAATATTTAAAAGTAAATTAAAACTATACTTATTAAATGACCAACACAAATTTAACATTTCCTCTTTCATGATGTAAAGTCAAGTAGCGTCAGGATGCTATTTCGATATATAATGTGATAGTTTGCGGTATTGTAACGGGATTTAAAAATTTACCTTGTATTTATGTTTGTCACTCAAACTAAGTTAAATGGTAGAGCAGCAGATGATTTTGTTCCAACATACGTTCACCATTACCATGTTCGTAACACCTGCCTTTGAACTGTATTTATAACATCCACTCTGTTTATTATGTTCGTGTTTTTGACCTTGTTCACAAGGATCACTTCACGCTGAGACCATTTCGTACAATCTGCTCATTCTCACCTTATTGAAAAGCCACTTTTTTCACAACACTTGCTTTGTTCTTAACGCCCACTGATGACCTTTGTTTATATCCCCTATCTTATTCATTATATCCTCATATCTAATTTATCTACGTTTGCCTACCATTATATATATATATATATATATATATATATATATATATATATATATATGTGTGTGTGTGTGTGTGTGTGTGTGTGTGTCGTGTGTGTGCGTGTGTGTGTGTGTGTGTGTGTGTGTGTGTGTGTGTAAAAGAAATTGAGGAGATGTTAAAAACTGTGAACAGATAATTAAAATGAAAAGATTTGGAAGTAAATGGGAACAAAACAAAAGTAATTGTATTGAGAAAAGGGGGAGGAAAAAGGAAAAAGGAGGAGTGGAAATGAAGGGAAGACGAGATACAGCAGTTGAAAGAATTCACCTACTTGGGATATACGGTGAGACAGGACAATAAGGATGGAAAGCATATAAAAGAACGAGTGATAGGGAATAAATTAATAGGGAAAATGTGGAGTGTAGGAGAAAGACTGTTCGGAATGGAAAGGAGATTATTATTTGAAAAACTAATAAAAAGTGTGGTGTTGTACAGGGCGGAAGTGTGGGGGTGGAAGGAGTATAAAAAGATAGACGGACTGCAAGAAAAATACTGGAAATGGGTACTGGGAGTGGAAAGAGAAACACCGGGATACATCATCACAGAGGAGGTGCAAGCAGAAAAAATAAGGGTGGAGGTGGGAATGAGAGCAATGATGTACAAGGAGGAAATAAGTAGAAGACCAGAGTGTAAGATATTAAAAGAATTGTGGAAGGAAATAGAAGAAGGAAGAATAAAGTATGGACAAGAAACCAGGAAAGAATATTATAAAAGAAATGGGTATGCGAAAGAAGAAGTAGGGAGATTAAGGAATGAGCGTGAGAGAGGAAATAATCAGAAGGGACAAGGATGTCTAAAGGCAAGAAAGATATGGATGAAGGTGAAGTAAGGTGAATATAATACAAACTATACGAAGATCAAGGGAGAAGGGATACCGGGATACTTGAAAGGAGAAGGTAGGAAGAGAAAGAAAGAAAGTGATAGCGATATTTAGGTGTGGAAATGAACAAATATTGGAGAAGAGACGAAGATATAGTATGTAGGCTATGTGGGGAGGGGATGGAAATGATAAACCATACGATGAAAGCATGCAGGGAGATAAAGGAAGAGGAGAGGACGGTAGAGGAAATACTGGGGGAAAAAGGAAGGGGAGGGGATTTGACGGAAGAGATGTGGAAAAGAAGAAGACAGTTAAGGGGCGAGGAAGACAGTGTAGGTGGAGTGAGGAAAAGAGAGACATTAGAAAGTCAATTGTAAATAGCAAATAGAATTCAGTAAATGTAAAAAGTGTACAACGTCTTTTGCAATATTGTTAAAATAAGCGAATAAAGATATTAAGTAAGTATACAGTGAGGTTTTTTCACTGAATATAGCAAAACATATTAACACTATTAACCCTATGTTCAGTTTTAAAAAAACCAAGTCAATGCATTGCCACGGGTTACTTGCTACAAATATCGGGTAGGCAAGCAACCCAACTTACAGGTGTGTTATTTTTTATTTTCACAAAACTGTTATTTTATTTTTAGGTTAAGTATTCTTGCATTAATTCTTACCGTAAAGTAACAACTTTAGTGACTAACTTTTAATGAAATCATTTTAACAAATATTCAAAGTGACCTCCTTCTTACTCCAATCATTATGACGGTACGTATTCTATTTTTTAGCTCTTCTGTATTCTCTATTACTATATTGTTGTAGACTTTGGATTTGAGATAACCCCAAAGAAAAAAGTCATTTGGTGATAAATCGGGGGACCTCGGTGGCCAAGCTATGGGTCAAAATCTTCCAATCCAGCTATCCTGTAAGGTTTCAGTAAGGAAACGTGTAATAGGACCTGTGGAATGTGGTGGAGCGCCGTGTATTTGAAACCATGGGTTCTCAATACTTAAGGCTTCTAGTTGTAGGGTAATGTCTCTTTGCAGAAGTTACAAAAATTTTCTCTCTTGCATTCTTTCGATAAAAGCGATAGCTTTTAGATAATTTAGAAAAACGTGCTCCGGAACATTTACAGCGCCAATGGAGGTAGTAATTTTAATAAATGTATTTTGAAGGAACAGTATTCGTTATGTAACAAATAAAGTTATTTTAAGTGTCTAATTTAAGTAACAATATCTTAATTTAAAACTACCTACCGTAATTTCGAATGTAGTACTAAGGAACATAACGTTATTTTAATGTTAAAGGTTTCCAAAGATAATTTTCAAAGTAGTTCCCATTTTACTGTAAACACAATCTAACACGACGATTAAAGTTATTACGTACTCTTGTAAATATTTTTGGATTGTTACAAATCTCGTCAGCTGCGCGAAAGATTTTTCGACGCAATTCTTCAACAGTATTAACGGAAGTATCATAAACAGTACTTCTCAGGTGCCCCATAAGAAAAAATTAAATCGCGTAATGTCCTGTGAATGGGCAACCCAACGTACGGGTGCATCAACACCGCGACCTATCCAACGTCCCGGAAACTTTAAATTCAACCACTGCCGAACAGCTAGGGTACATTGTGTCGGAGCCCCGTCATGCATGTACCACCTCAAATAGTATTTAGAGGTTTTCATTTAAAAATAAAAGATACGCAAAGCCGTCAGACGATGGAGAAGAATAAATGGACCTATTAGAACTTTTCCAACAATTCCTGGCCATGAATTTACACTAAAATTGTGCTGAAATCTTGATGGACATATTTAATGGGGCTTTTCATCAGGCCATGTGTGACTATTACGATGGTTTACTAGGCCATATCTTTGAAAACATGCCTTATCGTTGAATAAAATATGAGAAAATTTAAGTCGTGTCTGGAGATGTTGATATACCACTGGCAAAAAGCAATCCTTGCAGGTAAATCATTTGGAGATGTTGAGATACCACTGGCAAAAAGCAATCCTTGCAGGTAAATCATTTGCAGTTAATTCTTAAAAAGGCTGGTGGTGAAAAGGGGGGAAAAGGTTATCATTAGAGCTCGGATTACATGCAAAATGCATATTTTATAATATAAATAAGCCATCAAAAATATTTTGTTTATACACGAATCGCATAATTTACATTCTATTGACACCAACTTTATTTTGCATATTTACGTGATGTTGTGCATATTTCACTTATTGCGTGCATTTTATTGCATATTTTTTGATTCAAATTTTTTTTATAACGAAAATGAAAATTTACATTTATTCTATACATTCGTGAAGTTTTTCGTGGTTTTTTTCTTCTTCCCATTTTGGCGATTCTATGGAATTATATTAAATTATGTGTATTCTTGCATATTTATTTATCTACAGGAAACTCATTAAGGTAGAATGCAATAAATCACTCAGTTTCAAATTTTCAATAGTTTATTGTTCTGAGGGTCATTGGCAATAAGTTACTATTATTGTTCGTTTGGCTAACTACATTTGTTATCCAAATTTAAAATAGCAATTTAATGAGATTATTTCTATGAATGGGTGAATAGACCGGATACTTTAATGTTAATAAGCAATAGCAATAGCAATTGCGAGGCAACCGCTTGACGGATTTCGACGATTTTTTTTGGTATAAAAGTAAATTTGTGCAGAAAGGAATAACGGGGCCAGAATTTGATTTTAAGGTTTTAACTTTTTTACAAATTTGATTTAAATTTTACAAAAGTCTAGCACCCGACGCTAACATTTTAGGTTTCTTTTCAAAGAAGCAATTTCAAATCATATGTTTACCGCAAAATTTTGCGGGGGAAAAGCTCGTTTCAATAATTTGCATTTCTTTAGTAGCTTTTTTTATGATCCTTTAGTTTAGAAATTTTCAAACAACTAATTAGTAACTACTAATATTAGTCGATAATTAAAATATCTCGATTACTAATAAATAGTAATAAGATTCTGTAAAATGTCAATTCCAGACGAAAGTACATTAAGAAAAAAATATATTAGTGATGTTTATATTACTACAATGAAAACAATACGAAACCGTGTAGGATTAATTCACACATATTCTAATTAGTAATGTTAAAAAAAAGTGTTTATAAAAGCGCCCCTGAGAATACAACTGTAGAAAGAAAAATTACCAAATATTCATCTGCCCCCCCCCCCCCCAACCTGTTTTCTATGCGGAATATTTTAATAAAATTAAAGCAGTAATTGTAGATTTAACTGATAGTTCAGCAGCTATTACAGAATCAAAAAAATTGTTGCGGAATTCTGAACTACCACAGCAGTTAGCATTTATTAAAGCCAATTATAACCCTATCGTCGAAACAATTTTGAATTTAGAAAAACAGGGAATGCCTTTGACGGAGTCAGTTAAATTAGTTAATAGTCTCAAAAAATCGATTGGCGGAGTTACTGGAAAAATTTAACATTCTTGAAAATGTTTCAAAAATTTTACAAGGTGAATTTGTGCTAAGTAATGCCTGCAATCATTTCTGTATTAAAATATGCGCCCATTACATCTGTACATGTAGAGCGAACTTTTTTCTATATACAAGAATATACTTTTCGATAGAAGGCAATCGTTTACTATGCAGAATTTGGAAAAATATATAATTATAAACTGTTTTTGTAATGTAAATAACAATAAACTAAATAATTAATGATTTTTATTGTCTGTTATTGTCTTATTATTCTATTAGTTAATCTCATTAGTCATTAGTCGTTAATATTATAATTATTGTTTTATATGTATTGTATGTGTATTATTTTAAAAATAAATGTATAAAAATATTTTGTTTATTATTGTGAGTAAAATTTAGTGCATATTCTGCATATTTTTGTGCATATTTTTCAGAATCAAGTGCATATTTTAAAGATTTTAGATGCATATATATGCGCATATTTTAACTGATTTTCGCGCGTATAAATCCGAGGTCTAGTTATCATGAATCAAGTTCCAAACAAGGCTTTGCAAAACGTCATACTGTGTAGCCAGTCTTCTTGTACTTGTTTGAGGATTTTCTTCTAAATTGATAGGTACAGCTTGTTCAAGGTTTACATTTCTGATATACCGTCTTTGTCAATTACCCTCACACTTAGGTTGAATTTGGCCAGTTTCTCGCAATCTTCTTTCAACAGATTCCCTGTAGGGAACCTGGAAATTTGGATATCTGTCATGGTACAATCTTCTATCGCGGCAACACATTTTTGTGACATTCAAAAAATACTTGGAGCATGTCAACATAATGTTAATAAAATTATTTGCCATAACTATATAACGATTATTTGATTATTTGAAACCATTGATGACACTAACACATGAACACAAAAATGTCAAGTTGTTTACACAGCAAACTTGTTTACCACTTATCAGAACCAGGATGTTGGCGAAGTATCCCCATACTTATCAAATTAAGCATAACATCATCAAACAAATCGTCGTGTTAGATTGTGCTTACAAGAAAATGGGAATTACTTTGAAAATATTCTTTAGAAACTTTTTACTTCAAAATAACGTTATATTCCTTAGTATTACATTCCAAATTTCAGTAGGTAGTTCTAAGTTAAGAGATTATTACTCAAATTAGATACTTGAAATAGCTTTATTTGTTACATAACGAATGACGTACCTTCAAAATACATTTATTAAAATTACTTTACGGGAAAATCGTGTTCCTTTTGCTATTAAAGAATCGTGTTTTGATGTTTTATCTTACTGCATCCATTGTCGCTGTAATATTTCCGCAGTTTGTGTTTGTAAATTGTCGAAAAGATTATCGGTTTTATCGAAAAAATGCAAGAGAGAACAAAAATTTGTTTTCAGTTGTGCGCCTGAAAATATGAATAAGATATGTATTTTCATACAGGGTGAAACATTTTTTAGAATAACATGTTGCAGGTAGCCGACAGCAGCGCCTCTGGTGGATACATTTAAACCATATTAACAAGAAGTGTGTTCCAGCACTGGACAAATGTCTGTATCAAATATGAATGCTTTACACCACATCGTTATAGATAAATTGAAGGAAACATGGGTTGGCTCCACAACATTCAAGACAGTTACACCTCAGGGACTCAACTTTGGTCTAAGGTATATTTAGTTCATTCGCCTTATTTTCTTCATCTAGATAGACTGGTAAAGTTTGTGCTACTCTATTTAGAATCACCCTGTAAATAAATTCTAAAAATATATGTTGGATTACTCCATGGCTCAGCGGTAAAGGTGTCAGACTTGTAGGAGAAAGGTACCAAAGTTCGAATCTGAGAGTAGTCAAGTG
The DNA here is from genome assembly GCA_036346205.1 of Vesta saturnalis. Lineage (NCBI taxonomy): Eukaryota > Metazoa > Arthropoda > Insecta > Coleoptera > Lampyridae > Vesta > Vesta saturnalis. The sequence goes on along the minus strand of JARFJB010001352.1, from coordinate 1,950,517 downwards.
CTAGGGAAAAAAATCATAACATATGAATTCGACTCGAGTGCGAAAACATTCCTTCTCAGGACTAAGCCTGACGTCGGACGTAGAGTCCACTTCCGAAACGTCGCGCTATAAAAGCAAATTTCGCTGTTCTTGTTTTTTTCTTAACTAATGAATTATGTATCGTTTGTGATAAATACAGTGTGCTTAATATTCTTAACGTTTCTAATTTATAGTACCATAAGGTACAAGACAGAGGAACCATATTCGTGACTTGTTACTAAGAGTTTTAAAAATAATTGTGGATTGTTAATTAGACTGGAAAATGGGCAACTGTTTTTACTTCCTGAGTGTGTCTGACTGTACCTGTGTGTGTCGGTGTGTATCTGAGTCTGTGTGTGTGTCTGTGTGTGCCTGTGTATGACCGTGTCTCTGTGTGTGTCTGTCTGTGTGTTTCTGTGTGTGTCTGGGTGTGACTGTGTGTGCCTGTATGTGTCTGTGTGTGCCTGTGTGTATCTGTGTGTGTGTGTGTGTGTGTGTG
>JARFJB010001352.1:1915000-1947500 GCA_036346205.1 Vesta saturnalis | reverse complement strand
TTCAAAATTCTCTCCAAGCATTTGTTTTTGTTTTTTTTTCTAGGCAACCGGCCACTCTTATGAATGCAACTAACATGCTTCTTCTAAAGCTACTTGTATAGGAGATATGAATTTTGAAATATTTAACATTGATATTGTTGTAACTTTCTAACTATTTTAGTTACAAACTTGGGATATTGGAAATAAACTTTGCGCTAATGAAATGATATTATCCTGTTGAAAACACTACTTCCGGAAATTGAAAACGTTCCTCGTATAACATACACATTACCTTGCTTTATTTGAAAGGGAGCGAAATTTGCTTCAAAATGATATGAAACAGTCCAAAGTTATCTTGAAAGATAAGCGAGATATCTATTGTTAACTACCAACCTACATATACATAGGTAGATCTAGAAGGTTATGTAATCAACTTTTTTTTCACTATCGTTAAATTGTCTTATTAGCTCGTTTTACAACTTTTGGCTAAGTTTCGTCAATGCACCAGCGTTCACCTAGTTTTTGATATTGTCATACCTACTTTTTTATGATTTTATTTTTAGGTATTGTTTAGAAAATTATAAACTTGGTAAACCATAAGCCTTCTTTTATTGTAAGTAGCACAGGCAGCAGTCAAGAATGAATATTGTTCAATTTTTCTCAAAAATAAAACATTTTATCGATATTTTATTAGAGACCGAAAATAACCAAAATTAATGTTTATCTTAAAAAAAAGTAACTAGGAAATCATTATCGCAGGTATCAAAACTATGGAGGGCGGCGGTATTTCGAATAGTTGACTATCGACTTGTTTTTTTCTTCGGAGAACATAACTCATTGAAATGAAACACTGTACGAGTTATTAAAAAAAAGAACTTGAATTAAAGTTTTGACGCCCTGACCTGAATAGGGGGGCGTAAACTGAGAGTCACATTGTCTACGTTCAAGGAGTTTATGGTTAACGTGTTGACACCCTATATACGTATAGAAATTTGTTTAGTATTTAAACCATTGTAGTCTATAGGAGCTCCACTAAACTTTGATCTGCAGACCCAAGATTTCTAGCTACGTCACTGCCATCGATTAATACCTTGTATATGAAATCGATCGAAGCTTATTGTAGATGAAATAGTTGTGGCCTCATGTATTCTGTGTTTTTAAAAAAACACCCATGTAGTGGACAACAGAGGTCCTAATCAAAGAATTTATTTAAGAACAACAAAGCTCACAATAGCTACATATTTATATAGTGATCCCAACTATTTCCAGTTGTATACGTACGGGTATTACTGATTTGGCGGTAAATTCAAAAGTTGATGATATATCAACAACAAATACAGCAAAATCTTAAATGACATAAATAGTCTGTGTTTGGAATTGAATGTTTTTATTTCAATTTAGTTATAATTCGACTGATGACGGAGACAGATTATTGTCTGCGAAAGCTTATAATAGGGACGTTTAATTTGAAATAACAGAAAAAAAAGTATGTTATTTTAACGAAAAACAGTTTAAATGAGATGCAGGTCCTGAAAATTTACTCTACGTTTAACATTCTCGAAAACGGCTGCTAACTGTTGTGGGGTTATTGAATTAACGGCGTTCACTATGGCATTCTGTAACTCCTCAACTGTATGCAAACGATTTGTATACACAACATTTTTAAGATGACTGTAATGGAGGCATTAGAAATTCGAATTTCGCGCTATTATATGAAATTATATGGTTGTTGGTTATTTGTAGTTAAACATAATTAATATTAAGATAAAAAGTTTGAGATTGTTCCGATGAGTATTTGTGTAGTAAATTGGAAAGCTTTTAAATATACGCGGCATTTTGATGATATGACTGTTTTGTATAAGGCAGCAGGTAGAGACGTTGTCATAATGAGGTGTATTAGTAGTCAGTCGCATACTGCGAGCGATCAAAGTTGAATTGAAGTTAACCAAACGTGTGAAAAGAGATTGCCGTAGCTTTGTTATGATGTGATTAATGTTGTGTAATTCTAACGAAAAGTCAGTTAATATAGTGATAAAGAGAATATAAATGATATTTTCCGTATAAATGCGAGGAAAAGCTAAACTAATATAAAGTGCAATTGTTGTCGAGTTGGCGGAAATAAAAAGGATTGCACCATTATCTAAAATACGTATTAGAAGTGACGTAATAAGTTAAGATACGCGTTTTATATGTATCAGAACCGTAATCAATTCTGTTTAAATAGAGAACAATAAATATAATAGACAGTAATCGATCCAAATTGGTATGAAGTATAAAGGACAATAACTCGAATTTATTGATGTATAAAAAGGAAACATTCGCGGTTTGTAAATAGCTTGTATTTTGTTGCGCAGGCTATTTGTAGTTAAAACTGAACAATTAAATAAAACTGTAGTGTAAACATATCGAGCAATTTTTGACTAAAAACATTAATTGGTGAAAGAAAATCAAAATAGTATCCGTCCCCAACAAAGATCCAAAGAAGACAGTAAAAATAACAAAGAGGCCAATCTATAAAACCCATGTGAGGCCCCCTTTCTGGTCCAACGAAGGCAAGCATTACATCATCAGCTTTTCAACAAAGTGATAACAAGTAATTTATGTTTGGATACAAATGCTGAACGAAAATGTACTTCGTTGATCACTTAGAAAGGATTGTTTTTGCATGTTATCGTTAAGAATACTAACATTTTTATGTAATGTTGTAAACAAAACAGCCTGCATTTAAAATTTGGCTTAATTAAATATCACGTTTGATTCATTTTTATTATTGACTGTTGCTAATCTTAAAAGCTTATACAAACAGTGAGTGTGTCAATACCGAAGAAAGCAAGTTCAATTAATTGCAAAGTACGGGTAATTAATAACATCAGATTGAGAATAACTTTGATGAATGATAACGATAACCATTTAACCCCGATAAAAAGGAGAAAGGAATTTGTTGAGTAATTATTACAGTTCATTTACACGGACAGAAATGTGATAACAATAAAAATAAAGTTTAATTAATGAATGTCATCGTTGTAAATTAAAATCACTTTAGTTAAAGTAAAATCATTTCACATTTTCATAGAAACAATATAAAATTTTTACTCAATGATTTTGGAAACTATAAAAGATTTAAATAGAACCCAAACATTATAGAGGCCCATTACAAAATAGCCACCAACAGCAGCGCTAACAAAAAGACCCATTACAAAACGGCCCCCAACGTGACGACCATTGCATGACGAAGGAGAAAACAGTCGAGCAGAGTCAAGCAGAGGGATCGTGGTGCCCATCGGTTTTTGCTTATTATTCTATCACCGAAAAATTGTGATAAATGTGCCAACGTTGTACGGGCCGTGTGGGATGTTGCGCAGTCTTGCTGGAAGTACCCATTTTGAAGCTCATAGTCGTGCAGTTGTTCAATAAAAGGTCTTAGAATTAATTAGTTTAATTATTCGCCCTCTCGACATGGTAATCCAAACTCCAGTTTTAACTGAATGTAATGGAGTTTCAATAAATACATGGGATTTTCAGTTGACCATGTTCGGTAATTTTGGGAATTTATACAGCCGCTTAAATGCAACCATGCCTCTCCACTGAAAAATGTTATATCCAAAACATCATTGTTATTGACATTTTCGTTAAACCAAGTACAGTACATTCGACGCTTTTCAAAATCAGTTGACAGCAATTCTTGCAATACAGACATTTAGTACGGGCATTTTCAGTTTTTTACGAGCCCTTTGGCACGTCCTATACGAAACCCCTACAATTACAATTAATAAATAATCAACATTCAGTAATAAAACAAATTTTACTCAATTACCACTTTGAGCAGACAATTGTCTTAAAGATTTATTGGGACTAGCTTCCAATCGTCCCCGAATATCTCGTAAGCCTTATTTGTCAAGTACAGGTCTTCTGCCAGGAGATTCACCTTTGGATACGGAACCGGTGTCTCGAAAACGTTGAACAATTCGGTGAACATGCTGTGAATGTTTCGTAGGTAACGTCACTGTTGGCGAACCGTTGTTGGAACTCACCGAAGCAAGAAACTTGGGTATATTTCTAGACACCATCTTCATCTCGTTGCCCAAACCGAAAATAAGCTTCCAACATAAACTTATTGTGTTCATCCGAAAACATGACACTAACAATTATAACAAAATGATTCGCATTTTATTTTTATTCTAAACAGAGCTCTATTTTATTTATTTACCAGATAAATCAATGAAGTATGTGCAGTTTTCGTCTCGATTAAGGCAGATTTAATGTGGATTACAGGAACAATAAAAAGACAAAACAGAAGGAACCTAATTATGACATTTTATACATACGTATTCACGCACGCTCATGACCCCAGCGGACGAAAGTTTTGATAAACAACATACATTTTCCAGTGTTATAATACATTTTTGATAACAATATGACCATAGCAGAGTTACAAACCCTACAATTAATCTGGATCACGCTGTGTATGCATATATCAAACCTACATTAACAACCGTTCAGTGATGATTAAAATCATACAACCAAGAAAGGCTTCAAAAATAATAGCTATTGAAGAATGTGTTTTTTATAATTGATGAAAGTGCATTTTTATTATTGAAAAACTAATCCATACGCAAATTTTTTTAATAAACACAAACACGTAATCCGATTGTTGCACGTCTAAATAGACACATTACACAAATGTACGTTAAGTATAAATGACAGAACATGCATGTTAAAATAGAAAATACAGGAGATTTTAATTAAAGATAAGCAAACTGAACACTATAGGTATGTGATGCTGCTGAATATAGAAAGATTGTACTCGTGACCGGTCGACCCCGTTGGCTGGTCCAACTGCTTTAAGCCCGCTCGTGCTGCCCTCTAGGCATCACTAATTACCGCATTAGTTTACTAATGATGCATAAATTAGTGATTACTTTTCCTCTCATAACACCATTTTTTTTACTCGGCTCTCTTTTGTCCAAATTTATTTATAATTAATCACACAGTCGCATTTTTAATCAATAATTAAAACGCTTTTACATCAATTAGAAATATAAATATCCAAACCATTTATCTTAATATTTATGAAAATTCCCGTTTTAAGTTTAGCGTGCTTATATTTAACACGGCAAGTTATTACTTATTATAGGTTAATTAAAAAGTTACCAACCTAATAAATAAAATACAAGTTATTTTCTTTGTAGTGTATAAATTGAATATTTTCATTTAGTTGTCGATTGACTTAATTAACTTTCAAGAATTGCTCACGAGCATTTGTTGCAAAATGTTCATTATGTAAAATAATTGATAATTTCATAATCAGAAAATGTTGTTTCCTTTATAAATGACAAGATGTCTAATTGTATAAATAGTAACCGATGGTGAAGTACATTAGATCATATTAATAAATTTGTTTGAAGAGAAATTATACATTTAAAATACGATTTATTCGCGCTGTTGGTTATAAAGATCAATAGATCGTGCAGAATACACATATTAGCAACATTCCTTTGCTCATTACTATAAATTGCAGCAATCATATTGTTTTATAAAAAAATTGTATGTAGGATACGTTAATATTTTATTAACCTATTCAGTCTCGAAAACCTTTTTAGTTAAAATGTCGCATGTTTAATGTTTTTAACCAAAACAAAACAACAACGTTACAAATTTCTGTATATGGTTTTCTTCCTAACACTTTCACCAATTATCATTATCATCGTTTTCTCATCACAGAAGGACTTGTTAATTGCCCGAAACCAAAAACTACGCCACGCCTAAATTGAGTTGAATGTAAGGGTGCAAGCCATAAACGCGCAGGTGAAAAAGGGCGCGGGCCATATTGGCGTACGTCACATAGGCACCATCCGTATAGGCGCCACGACAGAAATGCGCAGGGCGACATGCACAATTTATTTCATTGAGGAGTAGATAATTTGTCTACCATGCTCTAATTTACAACTGCGTGTTCTTCCCTTCTGAAGAGAGCTTAAATGTTTAGTGGGTTTTGAGTTTAATTTTCGCAATTTTTCGGCTTTTATATGAAGCTTACGATTTTATTGAAGTTTGGGTGAAGTCTGTGTAAATATTTTTGGATTAGAATTTTAATACAGGTAAGAGTTTTATTTTGAGTGAACATTATGGTTTCCCGTTAGGCCATTAGAATATCTAGTTCATGACGTTTTCCCGCTATAAATGTATTTAACAGTTGTGCCTTTTTGACATTTTTACCCGATTTTGACGTTTTGAAGTTGTGACATGTGCCTTTTTGCAACAATAAGTAAGGACCCCGCCCACACCTCTGAGCTATGCCGTGTGCACAAATTGCCTTTACGGGCTGATGCTCTAATGAGTATTTGGCCTGTAACAATCGATCGTTAAATTAAACATAGAAGGTTTATTGAATGGCCGCCGAGGTTGCCTGACCTTAATCCTTTAAATTACTCTCTTTGGGAGATTTTAAGACCGTTATGTGTAAATCGAAGGTATAAATTTAAACAATCTTGCTCAGATAATCATAGCTGAAATACAAAGCACGGCTCGTGACACCTTACCGCTTGTGGGCTATGCCAAGCAGTAGAAGGCTGACATTTTGAACATTTATTAAGATAGGTTACGCCCAGTTCTAATTTTTTATTTTTTTTCTTGTCAGAAAACTTGTTGCCATAAGTATGGATGGAGCCCTGCTACTTTGAGGTTTGAGTTGTTTCCGAATAAACGGAAAACCTGGAAATAACGCAGCGATTTCTGTCTAATCGGAAACGACCGAAAATCATCCTGACTTAAATTTGGTGGATATTGATCCAGTACTTTCGAAGATATTCGACCGTGTCCACACTTTTGTTTGACCCAGTATACAAAGAGAGGAAATTTTGTCAAGTTGGTTTTATAATACTTATTATGTTACACAATTAAAAATATTTCAAACGTATGTTTTTATAAATTGCTTAGGTGTAAGTAAGAAACAAGATAATCTATTGTGCACTCAGGATACGTGGACGTACAAAGCAGAAACGTTATGAGCTAAAATAGAAGACTAAATTTGCGGTCACATTTAATTTGGCATGATCTACTTTACAGAATAAAACCTGTTAGTATAAAGGTATATATACAGGGTGTTTAAAAAAAATGGGGCAATATTAAAGGGAGTGATTGCCCAGTTCATTTTATACAATAAAGTTCCTATAAACATAGGTCCGCAAACGCTTCGTTACCGATCTACAGCGTGTTGAAGTTTAATTTAAAAAAACAGTCAAAATTAGATTTTTCCAAAACGGCTTGAGATATCATAATGAAATTTTACGCGTGTCGATAGCTGAAGGAGACGCATACTTTGCAATACAACACGATGTTTCAGTCGTACCATTGGCGCGCGTATTGGCACGTCACAGGCTATTTTTCAATAAAAAAGTAGGATGCCGCTGATTTCTCTAAAAATAAAAAAAATTTTGAATTCTTTGTTCAATTGTGAAGAAAAAAGCTCTCTTGACTTTTTATCGTACGATGTACCGTTTTTGAGTAAAAAAAACATTTTAGTGCATGTCCATTTATCATGCTTACAAAAATATTTTTAAACATTCCTGTATTATTCACTGACATATCACTGACATATTGAATGAGTCTCGTGATTAATGATTTTGTATGTGTCGAATTTGTTGAATGAATCGCTATACGAATGCCGAGATGACCGACATGCACTACATTTATGGACTTGCTGATGGGAATTCATTAGAAGCTAGGCGGTTGTATACTGAAAAATTTTCGGGCCGTATTGCTCTGATAGAAAAACTTTCGCATGTATTCATCGGCGTCTTTATGAAACAGGCACATTAAGACGAAATGGAGGAGCAGGAACAGCAAGAACGGTAGAGCTGGAAGAGGATATGCTGGACATGATTGAAGAAGATCGAGGTACTTCTGCTCGCAAAATTGCTGACGCTTTGGATGTAAGTAATGGGACTATTTGGCACATTCTTAAGGAAAATTTGTTGTATCCATTCCATATACAACGCGTTCAAGCACTTCTTCCTGCAGATATTCCTCCTCGCATTGTATTTTGACAATGGCTTTTGCACAAAATGGTTCAAATACCTCAACTCCTGATGTTGATTCTGTTCACTGTTGAAGCGAGTTTTTCAAGAAGTGCAATACGGAATTTCCGTAATAACCATGTATGGTGTGAAGAAAATCCAAATGAAACTGTTGAAGATCGTTTTCAACATCAGTTTTCTTTGAACTTTTGGATTGGGATTGTGGGTGACTGCCTAATTGGACCGGTATTTCTACCCGGGAGACTTACAGGAGACGTGCATCGCAACTTTTTGAAAAACACGCTCCCTGGATTTCTGGAGGACGTACCATTAGCAATTAGAGATGCAATGTGGTATATGCACGATGGCGCACCAGCCCACTTTAGTCAAGTAGCTCGTGATTTCTTAACACAAGCATACGGAAATCGTTGGATTGGCCGGGGTGGACCTCACTTATGGCCTGCACGATCCCCGGACTTAAATCCCCTTGATTTTTTCCTGTGGGGTATTTGAAGTCCTTGGTGTACGCTACTCGATTGGAAAACTTAAAGACTTATGAAATCGAATTATTGCTGGGTGCAACTCAATTAAAACAGATCCTGGTGTTTTTGAGAGAGTTCGCCAGTCAATGAGGAGAAGATTGGATTCTTGCATCCAAGCTCGAGGTGGTTACTTTGAACAGTTTTTGTAATTTTTTGTTGGTAAAATTTTTGGTTTGGTGAAATATTTGTTTTTGCCCGTGAATGAAACCTTTGATTTTTAAAACTTTTTTTCTGTAATAAAGGGATATGCACTAAAATGTTTTTTTTACTTAAAAACGGTACATCGTACGATAAAAAGTCAAGAGAGATTTTTCCTTCACAAGTGGACAAAGAATTAAAAAATATTTTTTATTTTTAGAGAAATCAGCGGCATCCTACTTTTTTCTTGAAAAATAGTATGTGACGTGCCAATACGCGCGTCAATGGTACGACTGCAACATCGTGTTGTATTGCAAAGTATACGTCTCCCACAGCTATTGACACGCGTAAAATTTCATTATGATATCTCAAGCCGTTTTGGAAAAATCTAATTTTGACTGTTTTTTTAAATTAAACTTCAACATGCTGTAGATCGGTAACGAAGCGTTTGCGGACCTATGTTTATAGGAACTTTATTATATAAAATGACCTGGGCAATCACCCCCTTTAATATTGCCGCATCTTTTTTAAACACCCTGTATAGCTTATACAAAAGTATAAATGTCTCACGTATTTTAGCAATTATTGTATAAGAGTATCGTTAACACTAACATTTTAATCAAGTTCTAAAAACGGCAAAAGAACTCAAGGAGAACTGGATGAGAAGTTCGACAACGAATGTACAGAGGCCAATGTGTATACTAAACGCCACACAGTCGCCAGAAGATAAACATAGAATGAACGTGCTGACTATTCTACATCTTGCATAATTTCGTCAATAGAAGGTTTTGAACACATAACGGCACAATTATTTCAACTAATTGTGTAAACTTCAACAAATAAATGGCGAAGATTAAAAAAATTGTGACGATTTAGAGTTTCTGTTGCAGGTCGGCAACGATGATTTAAAAGATATACAACTAAAGGACGAATTAAATGCTCTAGGTCCATCTGCCTTGGATCGACAATTTTATCGTTTAAAACCCGTTTCACTGTGTTTGCTGTTATATGGTGTGCCTGGTGTAAAGTTCGATTATTTTAGAGTCTAACGCTCACCATGGCATATATACGGACCCATAGAAGACTAAAAGGTATTACCATATTTTCCCCTGATGCTATTGCTTTAAGTGTTAAATTAGCATGTGGTCTTTTATATGCATTATTTCGATTACCCTAGCGTTCGCTGATGAATGTTTATTGGCATTAAACGTATTCCTACAGCACTAAAATTTGGTACCACTTTTCAATGTTTGCTGAAACGTTATGTGAAATAAGAACACTATTTCAGATATTCAATATTTTGACTATTTTAGAGGCTGGCAGTCGGCACAAATACGTGCTCGCACTAATATGCACCGTCGTTTTTCGTCTGTGCTGATAAGTGCTGTACCAGGTGTGAAGTGAAATATCATATACTTAATATTTCGAATATATATATATATATATATATATATATATATATATATATATATATATATATATATATATTGATAAATGTAATAGCTGGATCTTCTTTGAATAATGTGATTTAAACTTCTGTATAGTTAGGCACTGATTATGCGTTGTTTTACGCCGTTGAAGTAAAGATTCTATGAACACCACTAACCTCACGGGCCTGATAACTTTTGGATAAATCATTCTTTCCTTATTCAATCATTAGGCGCCAATTAAGCACCATTTTGCGCCGTTAAAACAAAATTTTGCACCCTCATGGGAAACAAGTTATTGTAAAGTTACACTGACAACTATCTTCACAGTCGTGCACTACTGCATAAATCCTTTTTTATGCGCTAATTAGGGGCAATTATGCGCCGAATTGTGCCGCTAAAATAAAATTTTGGGTTTCTATAGAAAATAAGTTATTCCAAAAACTACATCAATAAGACTAATTTTATAAACACAATAATTAGACACCCATTATGTATTGTTTTGCGCCTTTGAAATAAAATCTGCCTTTAAAATAAAGTTTTGCGTCCTGATAGGACAAAAGTTTATGTAAATTTACGTTGACTCGTCGAACTTCACAGTTCACTTTCTTATAATTAATGACATAGTAGCCAGACACCAATTATGCGCCATTTAAATAATATTATGCGACTTTATGGGAAAGAAGTTATTGTAAAATAATATTAACCAGGCTAACTTCACAGCCGTGAACTGCTGCATAAATCAATTTTCTCTTATGCAGTGCGTAGGCGATAATTATGCGCCACTTTGCATCGCTAAAATAAAATGTTATGCCCCCTTAGGAAATAAGTTATTGCAAAAATTTCATCGTTAAGGTTAACTTCATACACTCGTGGACATATGTAGAAAATGAGTTGTTTCTTGCGCCTTAATTAGATGCTAATTATCTCTCGTTTTGCGTAAAACAGCGCATAATTGGTGTCTGAACACTGCATTGTAGTGAATAAGCAACCCTATGAAGTTAAAACGGAGATAGGTAGCTTTAAAATTAAATAAAAATTGTACATTAAAATATTTCATACGTAATTTATAACAATAAACGTATTTGAAGGAGAACGTAAGGGTTGGGGTTCCTAGGGGTTGAACTACCTACTGGGCGCGTCCCCAGGTGGCGGAACAGATGCAAGGCCAACACCGAAATATGTGCTCGTGGCCTTAAACAGCCACTGTTAGCACTAAAGAATATGCTATCGTGGACCAGTTCACGTGGGGACTCGTAAATAGCGAGGACAGGGATGGCAACCCTGCGTATCCCCTAGCTGGAAGTACACTTTTCTCCTACTAGTCTTGAGTGAGTTCTCTTACTCCAACTCTTTATCTTTTCAGGCTCCCAGCGATAGCTGAGAAACCTTTTCCTTTTCTCTCTTCTCATCCCCGGACGTATGTTACTGCTTAGTTACTGCATTATAAAAAAACTGATTTATGTAAAAGTTCACGACTGTGAAGTCAGCTGTGTTTGTTATTCTTACACTAACTTGTTTTCCATAAGGGAGCAAAATTTAAATTTAACGACGTGCTTAATTGTGGCGTAAGAGAAGATTAATTTATATATAATACTATGAAGTTAGCCTTGTCCATGTAGTTTTTGCAATAACTTATTTCCTATGTGGACGCAAAATTTTATTTTAGCGGTGCAAAACACCGCTCCTAATTACTGCATATGTCAGTGTAACTTTAGAATAACTTTCTTTGTATAACGGCGCAAAATTTTATTTTAAAACCGCAAATAGCGTCTACTTGGCATCTAATTACTGTATAAGAAAATAAAAATTTATCAGAACGTTGGCAGCTTCTTGAGGTTAACCGTGTTTATAGAATTTTTGCTACAACACATTTGTTATTGGGGCGCAAAATTGAATTCAATGGCGTATAATCAGAGCCTAATTATACATCAATTTAAATCACATTATTAAAAAAAGACAGGCTTTCTTCACAGATCTCACAAATAGGTTCTTAAATCTTCGTAATTAAGACATATAGTTGCTGATCAATTTTGACCAGCACATAATAGCAAAAATGAGACCACAACCATATGTGGAAAAGTTATTAAGGCACCTGTCCCAAATAGGTCACGTTAAAGGTTTGAAACCCCATAAAACCTTCAGCTGTCATGATGAAGTAATTTCCGTCGGGTTCCCATTACTTTGAAGTTTTTGCAATGTTGCATTGTCAAAATATTTCAGTCTTAGACAAACTAATGTCAGTAAATAGAGCTTTTGTCATCATGTGACACGTGGCCTTGTTAGGAACACCATGTACCAAATAAATGCCATGCATGAAATAATACAAGAAAAAGAATTTTTTTTAGTAAGCATGTTTATTTATTCTTAACTACAGGCTGTACAGATAAATGTAAACTTATCTTCTCTGGTCAAGCCCACGCATTCCTCATGGATATACCTTAGACATGGACAGCTGTTCATCTCGTTGACAAATAAAACAAAACCAACTTTCTTGCTTCTTTTTCTTTTCCTGCGTGGCTGGTTGTTTCTTCTTGGAAGGTTGCTTGTTAGATAGTGATTTTACTACAACTTAAGCAGTTGAATTCAAGGCCTTGTGGGTTCTTTTATTCGATGTCTTAATCACAGGAGTTGCAAGTAGTTCGTTGAAGGTGTTATTACTGGATACTGTATAAATATTATTTTCAGTGTTGGAGTTGAAGTTCACATGGAAAGTTGAGAGCTGCGATGTAGAGCTTCGAAATTTCGAACATTGAGATGATTAATGTTGAATCGGTGAGTATGAGTCAGGTGGTGTAGCATGTCGAACTCTCGAACAAGGATGCTGCGACGTTGAATGACTTTTCTGCAAAAGGAGGTTTGCCAAAGGCATATCATCGCTGTCATCATCGGACTCATTATCTGCTGCTGAAAAGTCATGCAAGGTATAATCAGAATCATCAGATTCGCTGCTGAATTCTTCATTTTTAACTTGTGTCTTGGAGAAGTTTTTTCATAATCTTAAGGTCCAATAATATTTTTTCCAGTTTGGAAAAATAATCCGTAAGTTCTGGCCGGGTTTGGAAATTGGACTTTTCGCTGAGCAACATTGGTATTACGTTTATAAAAAAGGTACATCCACTTTCTACCGGCCATTTTTAAGATCTGTCTAAATTTATAGGGAGTATGTCTATCTTCCACAAAACTGTATACACTTCTTCGAACAACCTTGCTTATGATGGGCATGCCCACTTCCGTGAGACGAAAAATATGGTTACATAGCTCTGTTTCTTGTTCTTTGTTCAATAAAGAGCATGGATCTAGTTTTATTACCGTGCTACCGGTCAGGAAGTGGTTTCTTAAAGTTATTATAGGAATGCCATATAGTTGCGAGACCCTTAGTACTGCCATTCATCGCTGATACTCTCCAGGGCTCTTTGAAGGAACTCCTCGTACCATATAGAGCCCGTTTCTCTTGTGCCATTTCAAGGTATTTCCGCTGAAACAAACAAAAAAGTAAAGAATTAAAATCAAGCTTTTATTTTCAGAAAACAAGTAAGGCCTTATTATGCACGCATAAGGAAATATTCACACAAAAATGTTTTAATGAATTTTATTAAGTTTACTTACCGTACGATTGTTCCTTACGCTATGCCTAATTAACAATCACAAATGTATTATTTATGATGTCTGTGGTAATTGAAAGACAACTCAGTATAAACTACACAACACTTACATCGGACCAGCACAGAATAAAAACTTCTACACTATGTCCCTCTAGGGGATTCTAACGGAAGTAAATCAACTTGCACACTGTGCCTTCGTGCTATAGAGAAAGAACATGAACAGTAGTGAATGTCTTATCCGATCCGTGGTTTTGCTAAATTCGGCTATTGGCCTTATTAAGTGCATGGCCTTATTTGGGATAGGTACTTTATTTGTGTTATTAGTGGATTGCCACCTTTACGAATATCACCTGTTCGGAACTAAGGCAGAAAATCTTACTCATGATACATTTCTTTACACTCCATGACGTTTATTAGAATCAGTCGTTACTTTTACTTTTACATTTGTAGATTCTATTAGTGATTCTAAAGAAAATAATTACGAAAGGAAAATAGAAACTGATAACTGTTAAAAAAACTACTTGGTTTAATTATCAATTGATTTAATATCAACTTTCAGATTTAAAAAAGCAAGTTGATACCCAAAGCATTAGTGCGGTACTTGCACAACTACATCTTACAAAAAAATTGCGATAATAAGTAAAAGAACAATACTTCTGTCATAAGGTGTGTTTAAAATTAATTATTAGAAAGTTTAGAGTAATAACGTTTACAAATTACAATTACGCAATTTTACCACTAGTTTTAAATCAACATTTCTACTTCAAATATTTAAAAAAAAGTTTTCCAAAGAGTATGTTAATATAAAATGGAATGATAAATCGCGCTGTCTTGTATTATAGTGTTATCAACAAATCGGCAAGAACGCCTACCTTTTTCCCCGCATGTGTACGTTGTTTACTCAGTAACTACACATAGACATAGACACATACCAACAAATACGATTTTTTTAGTTTATTACGAAATGTTCCAGTTAGCTTATGTACAGATATTAATGAAGGTTCATGCTGCACTCCCATAATTTACAACAACTAGGAGAAGTGATGCTTTAGGCTGATGTGGGAGATATTAGAAATACAATTACAGGCAATTGAAAATGTTAGAGAGCAATCGTAAATTATGATACAAGTTCATATTTCCTTATTAATAAATCTGAATTTGAAATTTACATATTTCAGTTATTTACCGTTAAATTATTGCTCAATGTAATCAACGCGTTTATATCTTAAAAGCCTTAAGAGCAAATTCTGTCACATGTTACAAATTTACATCTTAAATTTACAGTATGCGCAAATATCAATTGCAACTGATCACTTTTACCTTAATTACAGACTAAAATAGTGAAAGGTTTTAAGGTAATATGATTAAACAGCACATGATATACATTTCCTTCACTATTATACCGCAATCTTCTAACAATTACAAAATTTTAACCCTTTAGTGATAATTTTTACCTTCCAACCTACATATACATACAGGGTGGCGCATTAGTGTGACAAAGTCCCATATCACCTGTATTTAAATTAAATACAAAAGTTGTAAGATATGTTCTGGTGCATATTCCAAAAATATTTTTAATTATACAGGGTAGATCATAAAAGCTTAGAAGTAATTTAAATTTTTTTTTTTAAATAGAAAGCCCTATATATTATTACA
Organism: Vesta saturnalis; assembly: GCA_036346205.1. Classification (NCBI taxonomy): domain Eukaryota; kingdom Metazoa; phylum Arthropoda; class Insecta; order Coleoptera; family Lampyridae; genus Vesta; species Vesta saturnalis. The sequence goes on along the minus strand of JARFJB010001352.1, from coordinate 1,932,138 downwards.
TATTTAGATTCTACATACAATTTTAGACACATTTTATGTATAATGTCCTATACCTAAGTCTAACCGTTTTTGACAAATTTCAAATTTTTTGTCAAAAATGAAGTTTTCAGGCCAAAACATAGGTGGAAATCTTTTCTAAACGAAGCCTTTATCAATTAGTTATGGTTGGTTTCCTTGGAAATGGGGACCTACTCTAATAAGCTGTATTAATATTTTTGTAATACATTCATACAGGGTGATCAAAAATGGACAATAAAAAGTAGATTCAAAAAAGCTAAAAAGTCATTTTTTTTTAATGGAAACCCCCTATTTTTTTTAATTCTGTCTTATTTAGCATTAAAAATAAGGGTGACTTTGTATAAGAGTGTATATTCCAAAAAATTGTAGTTCTTGAAATAATGACAATTTAACATTTTTTTATTGTAAAAAGGCTATACGACTTTCAAGTTTTGTTGCTAGTTGGCTGTGACGGCGGGGCGCGGCGAAACAAAAAAAAATCGAGCACTTCAGATCGAAATATTACAAATTTATTGAACTCCATATAAATAATTATTTTATTAAACGAACTTAAAGTAAAGACAATATTTTTTGATTCAACAAATTATGTCCTAATCCTAATCATAAACTTAACACCTCTAATGTAACTAAACCTGTAACTAATTATACAGATAAAAGTACTAGAAACACGTCAGATACGTACTACCTAATAAGTTGTTCGAAATGTCCGCCTTTTTCCTGAATACACAATGCAATACGTCTCTCAAATTCGCTGCTTAAATTTCTACACATTTCAACACTAATGTTTTGAAAACAGTTTCTAATCCTAATCTTCATGTCTTCCTTTGTTGTAGGCGGTATTTTATAAACCTGCTCTTTGACGTACCCCTATATGGTAAAGTCCATTTTAGTAAGATCTGGGGATCTATCAGGCCAAGCCACAGGCCCTCCCCTTCCAATCCAATATTCTGGATATCTAGCATTTCAAAAAGTTATTATCGGACCTGTATGATGTACTGGGGCCCCATCATGAAGAAACCACATTTCTTGTTGCATATTCTGTGGCACTTGACTCAACAAATTAGGTAGATGGTTTTGCAGAGTCTAAGTATACTTCCCCTGTTACTCGTTGATCAAAAAAATATGGTCCAATTACATGATTGCCGACAACACCTCCCCAAACATTTAAAGACCATCTAGTTTGAAAAGTATATCTTACAAAATGTGGATTTTCGGTAGAATAGTAATGAAAATTGTATCTGTTTACACTTCCGTTTCTGTGAAATGTGGCCTCATCTGTAAATAAAATCAAATGAACAAAATTTCCTTGTTGCTTATTTTGTTTTGAGCCCATTGACAAAATTCCAGTTGTCTTTGATAATCTTCAGGAACCAACTCTTGAAGTAGTTGAATGTAATAGGGGTGCATTTTTTGAGACTTCAATATCCGCTGTACCGTACGTCGTTCAACACCAACCTGCTGAGAAATGGGTCGTTGTCTAATATATGAATTTTCGGTAACTGTTAATAGTACATTTAATTGATTTTCCTCAGTCTGTGCACGTTTTTCCCTAGTATTTTTTTCATATAACACATTGCCAGTTCTTTCAAAACGCTCCAAAAGCTTTTCAAATGCCTTTCTTTCAGGTTGCCGTCTCTGTGGAAACCGTTGTTGATACAGTCTTCTTGCTAAGGGCGTACTCTTATCACTAGCTCCCAAAACAAAAATCATATCGATCATCTCGGCTTGCGAAAAACTCATTATTTACGGTTTTAATTCAAGTTTTAAATCAATTTGCTATAAAATACACTAATGAATCACACAAATTATCAACTGACAATAAATAATGACGTTTCTGATTGTCTCTATTATTTTTATATGCCACGCATCGCCGTCACGGCCAACGAACAACAAAACTTGAAAGCCGTATAGCCTTTTTACAATAAAAAAATGTTAAATGGTCATTATTTCAAAACCTACAATTTTTTGGAATAAACACTCATACAAGGTCACCCTTATTTTTAATGCTAAATAAGATAGAATTAAAACAATAGGGGGTTTCCATTTAAAAAAATGACTTTATAGGTTTTTTTGAATCTACTTCCATTTTTGATCACCCTGTATGAATGTATTACAAAAATATCAATACAGCCCATTAGAGTAGGTCCCCATTTCCAAGGAAACCAACCATAACTAATTGATAAAGGCTTCGTTTAGAAAAGATTTCCACCCATGTTCTGGCCTGCAAACGTCATTTTTGACAAAAAATTTGAAATTTGTCAAAAACGGTTAGACTTAAGTATAGGACATTATGCATAAAATGTGTCTAAAATTGTATGTAGAATCTAAATATATAATAATATATAGGGTTTTCTATTTAAAAAAAAATTTTAAATTACTTCTAAGCTTTTATGATCTACACTGTATAATTAAAAATATTTTTGGAATATGCACCAGAACATATCTTACAACTTTTGTATTTAATTTTTTTTTGTATCTCTTTAAATAATGGAGATATGGGACTTTGCCACACTAATGCGCCACCCTGTATGTAGGTATAAGAGGTTGTGCAATCGACTTTTTTTCACTATCGGTAAATCGACTTAGCTTAGTATTTGGCTAAGTTTAGCCAAGATCGGCCATCATGTACTTTTTGAAGAAAATTTATTTTTAATGTAAAGCGAAATAAATGTAAAAATAAAATAAATGTGATTGAAAAAGGCTGAAGCTGTATTATCGATAGAAGCGGGCGACTTTGGTATTTTTTTACCTTAACATGTATTTATTAAAAACTATTATTAATTTTATTAAATACATAAATAAAAAGTTTACCTCAAGTAGGATTTGAACCTACGAACTGTGCTTTGCTAGAGTACCGCGCTAACCAACTGCGCCATCGAGATTTAAGTCCCAATCGACGTAAATTTTGTCTTTATGTATGCACAGGTCGTAGGTTCAAATTTTACTCGAGGTAAACTTTTTATTTCTGTATTTAATAAAATTAATAATAATTTTTAATTACATATCTATCTTTGAACTTATTCGTTCATAATAAAACATAATAAAAAAAAACATGTATTTATGTCTATGAATGAAAGTTTTAAACGTCATTCTGACATAGATTATTGTTTTTGTTTTTACAATTTGCCTGTTTTCGTTATGAACGTATAAAATGGAGGTTGCATAGTTGCAGAGCAGACTTTCCTAAATCATTTTGTCCAAGTTTAAAAATCGCGTTTTGAGTTAGGGAATTATTCTATGTGTAGATATCCAACTTTTCATGCGATCCTGGACAATCAGAACGTATCGTGTCTTATGAATTTAATGCTTTGAAAACTGCTTAGACTGTAAAAACAGCGTTTTGTCCACAAGCCGCTGACAAACAAACTGCTTTTTGTCCTAGTCGTAATATACAATTGAAACTTGTTGGTTGTGTAGCTCGTTTCTGCGTATTATCATTGTATTTTTAATTAACTATTAATAGATATGGATGGTGAACACTAGGTTGGTGCGAAAAAATTCAAGTTTTGAATTCATATTTCTGTATCATAAGTGTTTTGTAACTGTGGTTTCCTATTAGTGGAGTTGACCGGCCTATTTCCACAGTTTATGCTTTTTGAGCGCGACTTTTCGTAAGCGGACTCTGCTTCCGTCATCATGCTTAGTCCTGAGAAGGACTGTTTTCGCACTTGAGTCGAATTCATATGTTATATACAATTTTTTCCCAAGCACTTGACTACTCTTAGATTCGAACTTGGTACCTTTCACTTACTAGTCTGACACCTTTACCGCTGAGCCACTGAGTAATCCAATATATATTTGTTAGAACTTTTTCGTGGTTGCGCAAAAGTTTATTGCGCATGTTGCGCCGTAACCTCTTGCGCAGGTGTATTGCGCTTAAACTCTTCGCGCATTACTGGAATCCATATGGGTTCCATTTCTACACTAGCTTGGCTTATTGAATTTTCTGTTAGTGCGATGTATGTGGATTTTTGAGTTTCCGACGAGTTGTGTTCTCGTCCTTTGCCACTATCTGTATGTTATCCCATTGGATGCGGTGGTCTTTGTTCCAGACATGTTCGGCGATTCTTGATCTTTCTATTTCGTCCTTGCGGACGTTGTTCTTGTGTTCCTGCATTCTCACTTTGAGTGGTCTACTGCTCTCTCCTATGTATGCTCTGCCGCATTCGCATGGTAGGTTGTATACACAATTCTTGGAATTCTGATCTTCATTGTATGGTTTGGTTTTTGTTAGTATTCCCCTGAGCGTTCTGGTCAATTTGAAGGCAGTGCGTACCTTGTATTTGCTGCCTATCCTTCGTATTTTGTCTGAGGTACCTTGTATATATGGTATTATCGCTGTATATTTAGGTTCTTCTTTTTCGGTTACCCTTTCCCTGTTTAGGTTAGGTGTTAGATTGGAGTAGCCATTTTCTTTGAGTGTTCTAGCGATATTTTCTTTTATCTGTTCAGGTCCTCTTGTTTTGAGCATATAGCTCTATCGTACAAGCATTTTGCCACGCCTAACTTCACGTTTTTGTGGTGATTGGAGTTATAGTGTAGGTACCTCCCCGTGTGGGTAGGTTTCCTGTTTACACTTGTCGTGAAAGTGTTGTCATTCCTGTGTACAAGTACATCCAGGAATGGCAGTTTTTGTTCCGACTCCAATTCCATTGTAAATTTTATGGAGGGTGCGCGGCTATTTAGATGACTAGGAATTCATCTAGCTTATGCTTGCCGTGTTACCAAACTACGACGGTATCGTCCACGTATCTAAGCCACATCCTTGGTTTCTCTGTGAATTCGGATATCGCTTGATCTTCAAAGTCTTCCATATATATATATATATATATATATATATATATATATATATATATATATATGGGAAAAATCGGTACTATTGATCAAAAGGAGACTAAAATAAGTCAAAGGAATAACGCTAAAAAGACAATCTCCTAAACCAAAAGAAACTAAAATTAAGGAAAATAATGATTTAATTATAGCTCAGAGCAGCTTATATGATTGTGAAACGACTGATAAGAATGATGACGAGTACAAATCTCTCATCTCTACAAAGAAAAAATCTCCTTGCCAGATGAAAGTTAAGCTAAAAACTACTGCATTACACAGTGACCATTACGGTGTATCGGATCGGCCAGCTGCTGCCATAGCATCAAGTGTTTTGGAGGATATTGGTTTAGTTAATGAAACAGATATCTCTAATGTAGTTGATCGATACAAAATAAGAAAGGCGAAGAGCCGCTGTAGGAAGAAATTGCAAGAAGATAAACCACATGTTGAACCGCATGGCATATGTTTTGATGGACGCAAGGACGACACACTAACCATAAAGAAAGTTGAATCCAAACAATTCCGTCGAACGGTAAAAGAGGAGCATTATGTAATCATAAAAGAACCTGGATCTGATTATTTAAGTCTGGATCAGCTCAGGACATAGCGAAATCGATTGTGTCATATCTCAACGATAAGGGGATTTCCGTCACTTTTTCCAATATTTGGATGGTGTGACAACGGGTCCGATATCATTTAGTGGGTCGATTGGGCAGAAATTAATTAGGTGCGAAAAACTTCCAGTAATTAATTTTCAAGGCATTGATTGTGAGATACAACAAGTGGACAGAAAACTGTTGAATAAAGTTCAACAGTACCTTCGGGAGATAAGTCAAGCAATAAAGAGTGGAGACTTTCCAATTCACTTATTTAAACGAGAACCGGGCCTGATCTCGCATGCCAGATGGCTCATGTGTACAAATAGAGTTCTTTGGTTGTATGTGAGTTTAGAAAATCAATCTGTTGCTCTAAAGGAGTTAGTGACATATTTTAAGATCTGCCTGATTTGCCTACCAGATTCCGATTTACATGTTTATGTTAGTTCTAGTTTAAGTCTTTAATAAGCGTGATATCCTAATGCACATATCGGATATAATCCACTTGTTACAGAAGTTTGCCACTGGGCAATTTTCTACATTTTATCTTTAGCGTTCCACCATTTGCTAAATGTACATAGTATAGATTGAAAATTAAATAGGGTGTTGTATACAAAAAAATTCTTTTAATTTAAGTTAGCATCTAGATTTCTATTAACCTCTGCCTGACATGAAGTTTTAAACGTTTGTTTAACATGGATAACTGTTTTCTTATAAAAGAAGTTACATAATTATCCTTAAAAAATGTTATTAAAATTGTAATGGTAATCTACATTTATCATCTTCATATTGTGATATTTTTTTTTTGGAAACACATTCAGTTTACATTGTATGCACATAACATTGATATTTACGCAGCAATCTTGCATTTTGCATCGTTTTTTTTTCATCCCAGGTAGGCCAATGATCAGTGTTATCCTTTAAGACTTGTAAAGGCGGTCTTGGTGTGGCACTTTTCTTCTTCTTTCCTGGAAGAACTTTCCATAAAAGTTGGCCTTCCTATCTCAGGTGTCTCCGTAGCGCCTAGCTAGTTCAGTCCGAATTTTGTTCTGGGTCATTCCTTTCTCCGAATTAACTCAATGGAGGAATCAAACATTTAATATGGTCAAATGTATCAAGTGGTCGAATTCTGTGCCTTCCTATGAGAAAATCCATCATGTCTGCTCCGCCTATGGCGATTGGAAATTTCACTACCTGTGATCAGCTGGAAAGTTGGTAACGCTTCTCTTTCTTAACCCAACTCTTCAAATCTTGTTTTGGATACATTCCGCACAAAGTTGAGCCAAAGTATACGGCGTTATTGTTCACCAACTGATCCCATATCTTTTTTACAATTAGTATTGAAGTTGTTGATTCCGTACTTTCCTGAATGTACCAATGGCACAGATTCCTTGAGATTTGAGGTAACTAAGCAGGGGAATCGTCGAATATTTTGAACGCGATCCTAGGTTGGCCTCCTCGTGCTGCATAGCCTGCTCTTGGCCTGTAGAAATCTCAAATTTGTAGGAGAATCCTTTAGTTACCTAAAACAAACAGTTTGAAATCCCGTTTATGAAGCTTCATAGAGTTGTTTTGTCTCATGAAGTAATGCGACGTCGTAGCGTTTATTTGTCCGTCTACCGATAAGGTGTCATTCATTGGTACCGATAAAAATTTAGCATTTAGGCTATCTATGATTGAACATAATTTAAACAGCCCGTCGTGTTCCGGGCCGCCTTACAGCTTCATTATTAAATTAACATTAAAATGAATTACAGAACGAAGACTTTTAAACTTATTTACGCTAACAGATTCTTTTACTGTTAAAATGCCGAGTGATGGGTCCCAATGTCCTTTATATTCCTAACTCTTGAGACAGTGGAAAACATCAAAACGCCTAAAAACCTGGGTATTTCTTTAGTTGTAACGATTCTAGCCTTAGAAGGGTCCTTCTGGTTTGAGTAAATACTGTTTTCTGAAGCGATCTTACTTAGTCGTCAAAAATATTTGAAAAATTGGTTGGTGTGGACTATGAAGGTCCGTGATCGCAAGCGTAAGCAAGGAATTTACTTTAAATTCTGTCTCAGAACTATTAAGTCTCAAATTACTGTAATCCCATTGAATTTTCAACTTGTTTGATTTACCTCGATCTGGTTTTGGAGCGGGTGTTACTGGCGAATCACTGACTGTTGGCAGACCAGATGGCGAAGGTTCCTTTATAGTCTTAGGTAGTTCATCACACTCTGTAAGTTCCATGAGAACGGCATTATATAATCTTCGGAACAACTCCTCATCATCAGGTATACTTTCAAGTTCAACCTCCGTCAACATCAACTCATCGTAACAAGAGTTTTGCATCTTCAAGAGTGTTACAACCTCCTTTCTTCTCATGTTCATTTTCTCAACGGTTAAATAGTCATCTGAATATATTTTTGTAAAGACAAACTAAAACTATCACTCGCCAAATATAAATGTGTAACTTAGGAGTGACACTGTGCACTAAAGGGGTAATGCAACTAGGTACTAATAATACGCTCTTTTTTGTAGAATATTAATTTCTTTTCTACGCCTAATTACTTTTTTAATGATCTTCCACTGAGTCTTTTTTATGGGTATATTACTGTAATTCTACCTAATACCTACAGTTAAACAACTAAATATTTGGGAAAGAAGGAGCCATTTTATAATATTCAGTACTTATTTTATAAAATTCTATAAATCATAATTGAGACATGCTGGTTTGACCAACCCCTGCAACTTTTGTAGTACAGGCCCATTCACTTGTCTAAGAGGTATCAAAGAAGAAATCGAAGGAAAATGTTGCGGGAGAAATTTGCACTAGGCGCCTCGTATGCTATTAGCATGTTAAGCGCCAGGGCGGTCCCTAGGGAGCAATGGTGAATTTGGCTACCAAGCCACGGTGGGCCCTAGGGGTCACTTGGATTTCTTAAAACTTACTATAGACGCCAGCGGGCCGGTGTAAGTACTCTATGTCCAAGATATTGAGAGCCAATACGGGGATCTTGGAAACGGTAAAGGATACAGATATGGTTGAACGGGAGAAAGGTTGCGTAATCAAAGGCCTAAGGGGATGACGTTTAGAAATCCCTGAAAAAATGTTTGATTCTTAAGTTATTTTGAAAAAATTTAATTATAAATTATTTTTTTCTGGCGTTAATATTCAATCCAGGCCAAAACCGATGATACTTCTCACATTAACATTTAAAGCCCTTTAAGTTGGTATTATTTGTTTTTTAATACGACGTTTAGTGTTTGCGAAATAATTGTCAATTTGAATTTTTATAGTACGTCCCCGGTATTGTGATATCAGGTTATTAAAATCCTTTAAAATGCTATACAACGCATTGTAGTTTAATTGCGTGTTAGCCTTTTTTCGGCCTTAATCGAGAAAATTGTTACTACCTGTACACAGTTTATTAATTTTTAACCTTTGTCTATTAACAGGTTATATCATTTAAGTATTTAAAACTTAACTTAACTTAACCTTCACTCCATTCCCTTGCGGGTAGGCTAAACAATCCCTGCCCCCTATTTATTTTTCATTCACAATCTTTCTCCATGCTTTCCTATCTCCGCATACCTCCCTAGCTTCCGCAAGATTCATACATTGTCTCTGACATGCCCTTTTATTTTTAAAACTTCTTATCTTTCTTTCCTTTGTCATACATTCTCCTACATTTAGCAAAGTTTTACGCAGCCTACCAGGACCGGCTTTTTCTATAACATCACCCACATATATTTGCTTCGTTAATCTTGCGTTGTTCATTCTCTCAATGTGACCAAACCAACGTAATGTACTACTTTTATATCTATCCATCATCGTCTTTTCCTCACTACACTCCGTCATTATGCATTCATTCTTTATCTTATCCCTTCTCGTTATACCACATGCGCTTCTCAGGAATCTCATACTCACGGCATTTATTTTTCTTTCGTGCTTTGTTTGGCATACCCCTGTTTCACTTCCATACAGTACTGATGGGACAAACACGACATTATAGATTGCTGGTTTCGCAGCTAGGCTCATGCTTTCGTTTCTCATTATCGTCCACATACTTCCAATCACTTTCCTTCCAGCATTGACCCTTCATCCAATCTCGCCCTCCATTGTATCATCTGCAGTAAAGATTCTATCCAGATACACCAGCTCGTCCACTTGTTCCACAATTTCATCTTTCAGAGTAAATGCTTTACTCTCCTTTCCACCTTCCGGATTGGACACCACAATCTTAGTTTTGTTCACGTTTACCTTTAGGTCCATGTTCTCACAGACTGTATGAAACTTCCTCAGAGCGGTTTGTAGCTCATTCGCACTGTCACTTAATAAGACTGCGTCATCTGCATACACCAGAAGTCGTACATTTACGTCACCAACCATTACACCATTTGTATCGGTACATGCTTTTCTAACACATTTATCCACGTATACATTAAATAACCACGGTGGCATCACACAGCCTTGTTGTACTCCTCGCTCAAAATTAAAGTACTCACTCATACCTCCTCTCACCCTAACACATACCCGACTACCGTTGTATACTGCCCTTATTCTATTTATTAGACCTTCATTACGCCACATTCATTTAATATTTCCCACAGCTGTTCACTCTGTCGTATGCTTTCTCCAGATCTACAAACGCACAATACAGCTTCCTTTTTGCCCTTACACACTTTTCGATCGCCTGCTGGAGAGCAATCATCTGATCGACAGATCCTCTCCCTGACATGAAACCACCCTGCACATCCCAAATCTTAGTTTGCGTAGTTACTCGTACCCCATCAATTAGTATTCTTCCAAATACTTTACCAGACACGCTGAGCAAACTTATTCCTCTGTAGTTCTTGCAATCACTCTTGTTCCTCTTACCCTTATACAGTGGTACAATGATCGCGCTCAATCCCTCCGAGCTTTTCCACACATAAGGCATATATTGAATAATTCACACAATCTTCGTATAAGCTTTACACACCCATACTTTAGCATTCCACCAGTGATTTCATCTACACCTGTTCCCTTGCCTTACCGTTTCTCTATTCCATTTATCCCAATATCCTCACTTTCATTCACCATTCCTTCTACATTCTCCTTATTTAACCTTGCAGTCTTATTTTCCACACTACTACACAGCTTTCTGAAATATTCTTTCCAGAATTTCCTCACTTCACAATCGTCCCATACTATTTCGTTACTCGTATTCATCACTCCTGCAGCGTTCTGTTTTGGACGACATTTTGTATTTTTGACTCATTTCCAGAAGAGTTTTTCGTTTCCTACAAAATCATTCTGTATTCTCTATCATTTCACAGCCATCACTTCCCCTTTACTTATTCTCACTGTCTCCTTCACTTCTTTGTTTCTGAATCTGTACACCTCATATAATCGCTTTTCCTCAATCTCATTTTTTGCAGCAACCATTGCCATCTACGCACCTTTTTACTTACATACTGCGTTTTTTACCGACTCATTCAACCAAGCACATTTTATCTGTCTACCTACAGTCGCCCTTCCACATATCCGCACGGCACAATTGACAACACAGTTTTTCAAGCGTGTCCATGCACTTTCAAAGTCAGTGTCTTTTATTTGTTCATTCCACACTGCTTCATTCACATTCAACTCTTTACTCACAGCATTTTTTGCCCTAAACACACACTCGATATAACCAAAAAGTGGTCCGATCAACACTCCGATCTGCGCATTACTTTCGTGTCTTTCACCATGTTTCTAAGCCGTTCATGATACACTATCAAGTTTATCATACTTTTAGATTCACCTCCTTGCCACGTATACATCTGCACATTTTTATGTTTAAACCACGTATTGAATACAAGCAGGCTTCTCCTCACACAGATGTTCACCAGGCGTTCACCATTCTCATTGACTCTTTGGTCTCCAAACTTTCCTAGAACACGTTCAGTATGTTCTCTTTGTACACCTACCCATCCGTTCATATGCCCCTATATCACTCTTTCGTTTGGTTTACATACGTTCCACATATTCTCTACTTCATTCCAGAAGTTCTCAAGCTCCTGGTCTCTTTCCCCATTCACCGGCGACGATCACCCCAACTCCTTTTGCACCATGCACTTCAGTCTCGACTCCTGACCATACTACTAGGCTGCCATCCTTCATCTCCATAGCATCATTTCTTTTGGGCTTTGTCTCCAATCTTTTTGAAATAATTCAAATTTTATCCGAAAAATAGCATTTACAGGTATAACTTTATTATTATGTACCATCTTGTGTTTTTTTAGGAAAACTTTTATATTTGGACCAAGGTAATGCCCATCTTAAGCCTGTATTCTAAAGAAGAAACATTAGAGATAAATGCTACAGGGCGTTCAAAATATATGATCAAACGCAGCGAAACTTGAAACTCAAAAATATCACTTTTCTCAAATAATACACCCTGTATATTTTTACGCTGTATGAAAGAGAATCAAAAACCATACAATTCTTCATAAGTTTGTCTTATACCTATCTTTCACTATTCACTCTCCGATTCACCCGACTTGCAATATCCCCAATACAACCTTCATTCTAACTTTCGACATAAAGGAGGGGTGTGTCTATATCAAGGACAGCATTTGTTGCAAGAGGGTTTCTTCCTTGGAAAATAAAAATTTAGACGTGATTTGGTTTAAACATTCTGGTCCTAAATTTGTGAAATTTTACTGTTGCATTTATAGGTCTCCCAATCACAGTAACTTTCAAGACTATCTTCTGTCTGAGTTTCCTTCTTGGGACATCTCAATTGTAGGAGATAGAAAAAAAGCGATTGTATGAGGTGTACAGATGAAAAGACAAGGAAGCGAAGGAGGCAGTGAGAATAAATAAATAGGAAGTGATGACTGTGGAAGGAGAGAAACTAAAACACTCTTTTGGAAATGGGTCAAAAATAGAAAACCTGGCCCAAAACAGAACGCTGCAGGAGTGATGAATACGAGCAACGAAATAGTACAGGACGATTGTGAAGTGAGGAAATGCGGGCAAGAATGTTTCGGAAACCTGTACAGTAGTGAGGCGAATAAGACGAAAGGGTTAAGTAAGGTAAATGTAGACGGAATGGTAAATGACACTGAGAAGGATATTGGGATAAATGAGGTAAAGGAAACGGTAGGAAGTTTGACAAACGGTAAAGGAGCAGGCGTAGATAAAATCACTGATGAAATGCTAAAGTATGGAGGTGCAAAGTTTATACGAAGATTGTGTGAATTTTTCAATGTATGCCAGTGAGGAAAAGTGCGAGTGATTGGAAGAGCGCGATAATTGTATCACACTATAAGGGCAAGGGGAACAAGAGCAATTGCAAGAACTACAGGGGAATAAGTTTGCTCAGTGTACATGGTAAAGTATTTGGAAGAATACTAATTGATAGAGTCCGAGAAACTACACAAAAAAAGATTTGGGATCTGCAGGGTAGCTTCATGCCAGGGAAAGGATGTGTTGATTAGATGGTTGCACTCCATCAGGTGGTCCATAAGTGTTTAAGTGTAAAAAGGAAGCTGTACTGTGCGTTTGTAGATCTGGAGAAGCATATGACAGATTGAATAGAGAGAAGCTGTAGGAAATATTACATGTATCAGGCATATGTAAAGGTCTAATAAACGGAATAAGAACAGTATACTACGGTAGTCGGGCGTGTGCTAGGTTGAGAGTAGGAGTGAGTGAATACTTTAATATTGAGCAAGGAGTGCAACAAGGCTGTACACCATGGTTGTGCAATGTATACATGGATAAATGGGTTAGACAAGTATGTACCGATACAAATGGTGTAATGGTTGGTGACGTAAATGTACGAGTTCTGGTGTATGCAGATGACACAGTCTCAGCGCGGATGAGCTACAAACTGCTCTGAGGAAGTTTGATACAGTCTGTGAGAGCATGGACCCAAAGTGAAACGTAAACAAAACTAAAATTTTAGTGTTCAATCGGGATGATGAAAATGTGAGTAGAGTATTTACTCTGCAAAATGAAATTGTGGAACAAGTGGACGAGTTGGTATATCTGGGTAGAATGTTTACTGCAGATGGTACAAAGGATGGCGAGAATGATTGAAAGGTAAATGCTGGAAGGAAAGTGATTTTAAAGTATGTGGACGATACTGAGAAACGAAAGCATGAGCCTAGCCGCGAAACAAGCAATCTATAGTAGCTTGTTTGTCCCATCAATACTATATAGAAGTGAAACATGGATATGTCAAAAAGAGCACGAAAGAAACATAAATGTCGTGGGTATGAGATTCCTGAGAAGCACATGTGGTAAAATGAGAAGGGATAAGATAAAGAATGAGTGTACAATGAGTGTGGCGGGGAAAAGACGATGATGGATAGGTATAAAATAGCACACTACGTTAGTTTGGTCACAATGAGAGAATGTACAATGCAAGATTAACGAAGCAAATATATGTTTTTCCTACTCCGCAAGGAAATGGCGTGAAGGTTATGTTATGTTGTGTTAGTTAGTGCCGTCTCCATGTTGTATCTACTTTTTAGATTTAAGCCAATTTTGTTTGAGAAGACAAAATTATGATATTATACCTACCTACCAAATACGTTCTAATAGGAAAAGATTGGGCAAAACCATTTACCCATTAATGCACTTGTTTGATTTACATGTTTCACCATCATATTTATCATTTCGTTACACACTATACACTAACATAGACTCTTTGTAAAATGGACACAATTATCAGTCCACGATTATCGTAAGTCGTTAGAAAAAGTAAATGCAATAGACGCGTTATATAATAGAATGGCCAGTAGTGTTTACACCCATTTCCTCGTAATTAACTAAAGTTCATATAAACGTCAAGATGGTAATTTAAATAAATGCAATTGCACTTCAGGTGATAGGCCACTGGGTTACTTGTTTTATTCTGCACGATTAAATTGCCGTCTGCATAATTATACAATTGAAGTATTAAAAGTCATTCTCTTAGAATGGATATCGCGAACCTACTTCAATTTTATTATCGCCGGTTAATTACAGTTTAACAGTCGTTAATAGATTTAGCTATAGATACAAATAATAGTCCATTCTAATTCAATTCTAATCTTAAAGATTAGTAAGGAATTTTATTGCGTTATTCATCAAAACATCTGGCTCAAAAATACTTTTAAAAAACCCTTTGCAAGTCACATAATGTTCACGGTTCCATAACTGATTTATATATTTAATACATACATCTTACGATAAAAACCAAACCTTAAACTCAGCTTTACAAAATTTTCTAAAACATTGAAATAGTATATGCTGCGTAGGAAATCTTGGTAGTGATTAATTCAAAATTTTAGTCACCAGCATTTCATGAATGCTCTGTATATACAGCCATAGAAATGTGACTTTGTATTTTATTTGCACACATTTTTCTCTTAAAAAACCATAACATAATATAAATAAATACGAAAACGTTATTGTATGATATTGTTTGATATTTTAATAAATATCAAACGTTTCACACTTTACTGACGACGACAGCCGCAATTGCTCTTGAAACCTATAAGTTTCAAAAATCATTATTTAAATATACGATTCAAAAACCGAAAACAGGTATTAATAATTATTAAATTAGATCGTGTGAATTATATAAGATGAACTAAGGAGCTAAACATATTTGGTTTAGATATTGCAGTGCAAAAGGCAAGATGCGAAAGCAAAGTTCCAATTAAAAAGCTCCAAATCAATTAGAAGAATTGTGTTGTTGATGTAATAATAATAATAATGGTTCAAAAAATTTTAGATATAAGGTGAATTTTTAAAATTCTAATTGGACGTTTGAATTAATTTTATTTTTACCATTTATAAACGTAGCACATACTTTTATGTTTGGAACCAGGATAGATATGGTTAATGTGAAGTTAGCCCTACACTTCATAAAAGAATGTTCCGAGCGTCCCATAATGAGTTCTAGAGTTCCTGATAAATTATAAAAATAGTTCCTCCAATAAAGACTTCCAGTTTGTAAATTAGGGGGGCTAAGTTCATGTTAACCCCAATTGCTCTAAAAATGATCATTTTTTGTTGGAAAAGTCGGTTTGTAGCTATAGAGTTCTACATCAATTATTCAAAAAGTTCCACTCAATCTCTATTGAAAACTTGCGCTAAACATTCGAAAATCTCTTTCAACTTAATAATTATAAAATTTCCCAGAAAAATTTAATTAGAAATTAAGTTATCAATTGAGAAGGGTTATCCAGAAATTACTTTATGAAAAATCTCATTATGGAAACTTTTAGAACTCTTGCGGTGCAATCAGAACTCAAATATCCCACAAATATATTTTTTCAGATATTTTCGTTATGCATGCAGAAATATTGAAATATGAAATTTCCTTTTAATCATTGAAATTAAAGCTTTCATACAAATTCTTCTTATGTATACCTTCAAAACTCTTGAGAGGCTATCGTGAACTTTCATGAAAACTACAAAATTTATTAAAATATTTTCACCAACGCTTCGCCTGTGCATAATCACTTGAAATATAAAAATGCTTCTTAATTTTTTTGCTTTCATGCAAAGTCCCACTATACAAAGTTTTAGAACTCTTGAGGGTCTCTCTGAAGTATAAAAACTTCAAAATGTCATTAAATGTTTTCCCTAACATTACGTGTACGAAAGTAGTTATTACTTGAAACAAAGATTTATCTTAACTTATTAAATATAAGCTTTTATGTAAAATCTCATTATGGAAAGTTTTAGAACTCTTGAAGGGCTATTTGGGAACTCTAATCTGAACACCACAATTCTGTTAAAATGTCTCCCTAATGCAGATAGCCATAAAAATCATCCGAAGTACAAAACCTCCCGTTTTTTCTAAATACAAGCTTTCATGCACAATCTCATTATGCAAACTTTTAGAACTCTTGAGGGGCAATAGAGAACTCTAGTCAGAACTTCAAAATACCGTTAAAGTATTACCCCAAGCAATTTCCTGACTTAAATAGTGTATACCTTATAGGTTCTCAATAATTTCCAAATTTTTGTTTTTTTGTTTTACTCAATCGCTCCCCGGCATATTCAATATTAAATATCACAATTCCGCCAAGTCTAAAAGCTCTTGATGATGATATAACTTAGTAAAGACAACTGGTCGATAATGTGATATTGCGTGACATCGTATATATAAAACATTAAAAAGAATTAAAATTCATTACTACTTCCATAAAGGAAATTTTTGGAAAAATGTTTTATTGGAATTGTGAAATATTTAGAGTAATTACCGCATCAACAAAATATTTTAGTGGAGTTTCAGAGTTCTGATTAGAGTTCTAAACGTTCGATGACGATATTTTGCATGCATTAAAAATTAAGAATTATTATATGATTATGGTGAAAATATATTAACACAATTTGGGGTTCTGATTAGAATTTCTGATATCCATTCATGAGCTCTAAAAGCGTCCATAATGAGGTGTGCCTGCTGATATAAAAAAAACATTAAGAAGAATTCAAAAGCATTACTACATTCATAAAAGAAATTTTTGAAAAAATATTTTAATGAGATTGTGAAGTTCTGATTACAGTTTCTGATAGTCCCTCAACACTTCCAAAATGTGCATAACGATTTCAATTTTTTTTAAAATTAAGAGAAACTATATATTTAGAGTAATTACTGCATGCATAAGCAAAACATTCCAAAATGTTTCAGTAGTGTTCTAATTAGAGTTCCAGACAGCCCCTCAAGAGTTCTA